>JAADWZ010000166.1:0-57759 GCA_023336445.1 Pythium dissimile | reverse complement strand
CCACAGCCACGCTCTCACCTTCTGTTTCACCATAGTCGTCATTTTTTTGTGGCGCCATCCTGATCGTGTTGTCTGTCGCCGTCGCTGAGAAGATGAGGCTCGTTGTGACGTTGGCTTTCGCTTGTGTTGGATCAATACAAGTCTACTTTTTTTTTCATTTCATGTTTGACTGGGGATCATTGTCAGTCTCTTGTTGCGACCTAGCAGTTGGTACGTATATGAGAGGTCTGGATCATAAGGAATCGCTTGCGTAGACGCCCCGCTAGAAAGCTAAATCCTCCATCGGTGGAATCGTGTCTGTGTTTGCCTCTGCTAAGATGCCGAATTGAACTCATCCTGGCCGGCCTCGCTCGCGAGCGCCATCGATATCTGGCGCCAACGGTGGAGCATCTCAGCCAGCCGGTCTCGATGGCGATTCCGTGCGCGCTCCCGCCACGCCTGTCTCGCATGTCTTAGTCGGAGCATAGACTTGCATGCTGTCAGCACCTTACGCTTCTGCTGGAGAGCGCGTCGCTGGTGACTCGCATGGATGAGATTCGCGTGGATCCACCGATCCGTCGCAACGCGTTCCCAGTGCGAGACACACTGGCGCACGATTCGACAATTGCGCTGCGAATTGAATTCACCCACTGCCGCTGCCAGGCTCCGCTGAGCACTGGTGTGTTTGCGCCACTGCGTCAAAATTCGGAGCTGGCTCGCTCGCTGGATGTTCAGCTTGACTGACCGGAGCTTCCGCTTGAAAACCACAAAGGCCTTCCATCGGACAAAGTAATCATCGCTAACGTTGCAGAAGAATCGCTGCTTGACCCGCTGAAGAGCGCGGCCAAGACGTCGTCGCTGCTTGGTGTGCTCGGACCACGCAACCAACACCTGGCGACTGATTGCTGCTTCGTAGTGAACGTAGGCTCGCGTCCGCTGACAGTGTTTCGCTCGTCGCTCGTTGAGCACGTTGCAAAGATGCGACCAACATCTCTGCAAGAGTGTTCTGTGGTAGCAGCTTTGCGCCGTCACGTGACGCGATTGGTCTGCACGTCGATATCCCACTCGACGCCTCCAGACCCAAATCGACCGCGCGACCCGACGTTCCTGAATCGCGGCTACCACGTGAGCTGATTTGTCGCGACCAGCTCTTTTCACACTTGCATACGCCGCGAGCTGGGAGAAACAAGATCGATGCGTGGTCTGGGTATACCGTACTTTGGCCTCGATTGTGAGCAGCGCCTTGCGCTTTGTCCAAGCCACAACGCCACGCCACGCACGCAAATACTTTCGACTGAAGAACCGTTTGCGGAACCCGACCGCCATCCGCAGCGTCGCCTTGTCTTGGCGCTTGCTGGCGAGCCATCGCGTCCACAGCACAAAACATTTCGCGTGTCGATGCCTTGTAAACCACACCGACGCGTGCTGCAAGCGCGCCAACTGCTGCTTTTTGTTCCGCCAGAGGCATTTCCAGGACTGGAAATGGGTCTCGAGACGGAACGAATCCTGGAACCGAAACGCTTGACGCATTTTGCGCAGCACGCGCGCTCGCCGCAACCAGACCTCGAACACTCTTCGTCTCATCCGGCTATTGTACCACACATCCGTTCGGTGCTTGTCTCGCCAGTAGCGCCCACGCTCCACCCAGCGCGCAAACGCCCTGCGCTGGATAAGAATACGGTATCCTTGTGTCGCTGTCACTTGCAGCGAGCGCTTGTGCTGGCATCGCTGGACGTATCTCCGCCATACCGCAAAGAAATCGCTTTGCTGGTTCGAACGAAAGAGCCGGAGAAGGTTCTTGTGGCGATGCCTCCATGCGACAAACCGTATCCACCGCGCAACGTGCTGCTGGCATAATAGACGCCTCCGAGAGGCTGTCGCTCGGAGCCGTTGTGCGTGCTGCTGCTGTTTTCTTTTGCTGTTCGTCAACAGCGAAGCAATGGCCAGCGCCTGGAGGCGTTCGCGGTGAAACTTGATGGCTCGCGTGCGCGCCTGCACCAGCGTATTGTGGATGGAAGCCTGGGAGTGCCACTTGCTGACTGATCGACGTAGGAGTAGGCTCCGGATCGCGTCATTTTCGACTCGTAGGTCCCCCGTCCGCATATAGCGATGCGCTACATACGACTCAAGCGAGTCAAAGCACTTGCGCATCGTCGTCAGCATCCATTGAGTGTCTGCTTGCTGCTGTTGACTGTGATAGATACGTCGGTAGGTCACATATTTGTACCATAACTGCAAGTGGCGTCGCTGCAAGACACCGGCCGAGTAGAACGACTCGGCGATGGCGCCCAAGCGATGAGTCGCACGCCGTCGGCCGATAAAGGCCCGCCAGCTCTCCCAGAGCTTTTGCTTGATCACGCGGTCCACGTGGGCGACTGCGGCATCAACTTGGTGCCGAAGCTGTCCCTCCAAGCGAGCGAACGTGTGCCACTGGCGAACGCTCCTTCGAAGACCACGCGCAAGAAGCCGAGCGATGGCGTCATCCATCAGCCGGCGACGAATCAGAAAGCGTCGCCACGCTTGCCAGGCATGGTTCACCGCGAGTTGAGAATAGAAGAGCTCACTTTTGGCTTCGAGACGCCGCCGCTTCATCAGCACCAGCGTGTTCCACCCGTTAAACGCTTTGTTCAGCTGCATGGTTGTGGCTTTCGCCACGAGAAAAGCACAAAATTGGCGCCGACGCTTTCTCGCGGCAAGACCACAGCGCCAGACGCTGAAGAACTGGCGAACAAGGTGGGTGGCGAGGAAGGTGGCGGACAGCTCAACGGCTCGTGCTTGGCGGACGTGGATTCTGAGCCGACGAATGGCCGTCAAATAGCTTCGTTCGATATGGTGTTGGTCACCTCGCCGGACTGCGAGACGGAGCTGCTGGCGACCGATAACAAACTGCTTCCAGAGAGTGAATCTGGCTCGAGATAGATTGTTCTGAAGCAGTCGGCTCGTGATCAACACGTTCAACTTCATTTTGCGAGTGAAAACCACTTGAGCTCGCCAGAGGCGCCAGATCGCTCTAGTTTGCCAGCGCATGCGCCACTGGTCGGCGCGCCAGACGAGCGTGGATCCGCGCCTGTACCGTCGCCAGCAGCCAAAGACCTTCCGCTGGATGTCGCTTTCGCCCGTCTGGAAAATGGCTCGGAGCTTGCGTTTAAAAGTTCGAGTACTGGATGTGAACTGCAGCCACGACCGAAACACACGGCGAAGCAGCTTGGCCGCTGCGAATGTCACCACTTTATGACTTTCGCTTCGATGCTCACAGCGGGAGTCGACAAATTGTTGCCACATTTGGACACCTTGGCGGCAGCGGCGATCTGTATGGAACGTTTTAGCGCGGATAAGTCGGTTCTCTCTGTCGCGTCGGTCTGCAAGCTTGGTTTGCCAGGTGGAAACTGCTCTCTGTGCCCGTTTTCGACAGATTGCGTTTACCGCACGACGCTGCTTCTCTCGTTGGACTTGCGACTCGAGCGTGGCGTGCTGCCATCCGTAAAACGACCAGAGCAGCAAAAACTCTCGATGGAAAGTGACCGCTTTCAGTTCCTGAAGCCGGTTCTGACGCAGTCTATTGGCGACGACACGCCACTCGGTTACCACGCTCCACATCGTGTGAAGTCTGCGACGAGAGACAATAGTGTCACTCGCGATGCGGCATTGCTCCAGCTGGAAGGCGATGGTTCTCCACGCGCGTAAATATCTTCGTCCGCGTTGGCGTTGAGAGGCACACTTGGCGGCTGCAATCAGCTGATACCGAGCATTTCGATGGTTTACAAACGAGCGCCAGGCGAAGAAGGTGCGTTCACGACGACGCGCCATCGCTTGGCACCATAGCCGATGGATCTTGACGCATTTGCGGCGACGCACTCGCGCAGCGGAATACCACGTCACCAGACTCTTCGACAGCAGGACGATGCTCCGCTTCGCTGTTTGCGTCTCAACCAGAACACGCTGGCGTTTCCTTGTGGAAACGGATCTACACCACACATGGAGAGCTCCACGCATGATCCGAACAACCAAATGGCGGATAGCTTTTGCGTTGAGACACCGGCGTTTGGTGGATCGTTGTGAATTTTGTCGCCACAGCTCGATCGCATTCGCGTAGCGGCGCAGCGAATAGAACGCAACTGCTGCATTCGTCGCGTTCATTTGGCTCTGTTGATCGCATCGGAACGTCACCCACGAGTGCCACGCACTTTCCAGACAGCGCTTTTGCTTGGCCAAGATGAGGCGGTGCACGTTAGCCTGCAGCGCCATGGCTCGAAAGCACAGTCGGAGGTTCTTGCTTAATTGCTTTTTCTGGAACAGCTGAACAAGCCGACGCCGGCAGCGCGTGCCGATGGTAAGGCGACACCACGCCACAAAAACGCGGCGTCTCAACTTCAAGGCCCGCGTGCTGGTCGCACGATGTACAACAGCGTCCCACTGCCTGCGTTGAGCTGCCGCATCGCGCCAGTGAATCCAAGTTTGTTCCATTTTTTGCCTGATGTGCCTTGCGGAGACAACGCGGAACGCATACTGAAATCGATAAGCGTACCGCCACTTAAATATCGAAGCGGAGAGCTTCCTGTGGCGCTCTTGAACGGCAAGAGTTGTGTAAAGACTGCTAAGTCGACTGGACCGGCGAGTGAGTTGCTGCCACACAGCGAAGCACAGCACGAACGTGCGCTTGATACGTGTCATTCGAAACCGGCGGCATCGCCTGGAAGCATCCGTATGCTTTTTCCACTGCTGCCATCGATTTTGTACACATCGACGCGCAAAATACTCGCTGGCTCCACGAGCTTGATTTTGGCCATATTGACGCATACAGCGATTTGACAATAGCGCCTGGATTGCTTGCCGCTTGCACCTGGTGGACCAGTGGGTCGAAGCCTGCTCGCCCACTCCACGTCTCGCCTCTTTGAGACATAGAAAGCGCCTCCATCGCGTCCAGAATCGTCGCAAGAGCCCTTCATACAGACAGTGGTCCGCCTGGACGGCGCTCGTGTGGTGGTCTCGGCGCCGCGCAACAAATCTCTTCCACTTGTTGACGGCGGAGCTGTACGACAGTTGTGTAGCACACTTTTGGAAACGTGCGGCGTCTTCGTTGTTGCACACAGAACCGGTCCACTGAAGCCACGTGCGCTTTGCCAACTGTCGTCTCGACTGCAAATCCGCGAGCTTCTGCTGCTCATTCTTCTCACGACAATGGAGCAAATTCCGCTGGAGCCGCAAGAAATACCGTCGAAGCACAAGATATTGCCGCCACCACGCCACGCCATCAAGACGCGCGGTTCTTTTAGTCCACTGATGCCACTTGATCACAGCGAGGCGCGCTCGCACTTGCACGAGCCTTGCTAAACGAGTTTCAAGGCCCCTCCTCCGCTTGAGCCATTGCGTCCACGCGCGAAATAGCCTTCGCGTGGCGACTTGATCGCTCCACTCACACGCACTGAGCCACCGCTGGCGCCGGTTTCGACAAACTGTCAAGAAACACGTCGTCCACGCGCGAAAGTGCTTTCGCATGCAGCGGCTTTGAAAAGTCTGGTGAGCGAGTTGGTCGTGGCGAGTTTCTTCTTGTCGGCGACCGCTCACGAAGTCTCGCCAGCCCTCAAACCACAGATAGTACAGTCGAAGCCGATCGCGGAGTTCAGAGCGCTTGGTCACTTCACCATCCACCTCTCTCACTCGCGGCTCAATCGGCTGAACACGGGGCTCTTCTGACATCCGATTGGTGGACTTCAGCAGTCGATATTCATCTCGGAGCGAGTCCATTCGCCGTCGATGGCTAGAAACTGGACCGGCACTCACGACTGAATCGCGTCGGTGGCGTTGTAACGCATTGCGAAGCAGTGTACTCGAGTGGTGAGAGCTTTTTCTAAGCGCAGGCCCCTGATAGGCCGGTCGATACTGTCGTAGCAGCGCGAGCTCTTGCTGCTGCTGGTCGTGGAAGCGTCCCGACTCAAGTTGAAGCAGCGACCTCCACGCGATAAAGTACGTCTGAAGCGTTTTCCGCCGCCAGTAAAACAGCGCCACGAGCTTTTTCTGCTTTCGTTCATTCAGCGGTGGCGCGACAAACTGGATCTCGCAGGCCGATCGTTGCAAGATCGCTGACCGCGAAGCTACGCTTCCATCACAAAACAATAAGTTTCCGAAGTGAAACTGATTGGCAGCAAGTCATACCATGCACACGTACATGGCCGAGTGGAAACACGTTGAGGCACGACCCGAGCTCTACACGAGGCGCTCTTGCCCCAAGGCTCTGCCCCCGACACTTCAGTTTGTCGCCTCGCCGCCGTAGACTGCCGATGGCGGTTCTCAGTCTCTTCGTCGGACGAGAAATCGGGCGCTGATGCCCACACATCCAGTCCGCTGGCTTCATCATGATACGCGGCCACTTGCTCTTGGTCGAGCATCTCCTCGTCCACGGGAGTCAAGTACGAGGCCCGAGACGTGCGCCGATCGGCAGCAACGCGTCTGTTCGCGTCCGGAGATCCACGATCCAAGGAAGCAGCGCGTAGTGCCGCCATTGCTAGTATTGCGAGCCGCTACAGCTGTCCTCTGGTGGCTCTTTAGCGCGCGGCGTGCGGCGTGCGGCGTGCGGCATGCTCTGCAATCCCCACCATGTCTGAGCTCCCAGTTCAGTGACCTTTGAGGATTTTTTGTTGCACGTACCCTCCATCCTGTCTTATCCGATTATTTTCCCTCTGAAAACAGCTAACCGTATCTGATATGAAAGCTTGGTTCGAATCTTCTCGGTTCGTTGATGACTGTTCTTCTCTGTCCTTCAACTTCACCACACATTCCAAAATCGAAATCCCAAAGGATCCACTACCTGCCCACCGACGCGCTAACGCTTGTGACTACTAACAGCGACACAGGGGTGCCACGGAACTACACACTACAGAACCGTCTTTCTTCGATCCCATGGAGCGAGGGACCAGCGAAGCCGAGTCGCTGCTGCTGCGCTTTGACGGCGACGTCCGCGCGCCGCTGCTGCGCGACGAGGCCTCGGCCCTGGTTGGATCTCCGAGCCGCTCGGTGCGGCGCATGCGGCGCGCCGACTTCGCGTGTCTCACGGTCATGGCCATCGTCGCGAGCTTCCTGCTCGTATGGCAGCCGCCCGAGCGGCCGCTGGGCGAACTCACGCGCGGCTATCGCAAAGGCGAGGAGTTCCAGTACATGACGTACGACGATATCAGCGCGGAGAAGCGGAAGAGCGGGTATGAGGTGGCGTACACCAAGCGAGGGTTCGCGGTGGACGGTAGGCAGACGCTGCTACTCGGCGGCTCGATCCACTACTCGCGCAGCACGCCCGCGATGTGGGAAGATCTGCTGCGCAAAGCCAAGAATGACGGCCTCAACCATGTTGAATTGTGTACGTGTGGTCTTCAAGTTGGATAGGGTTTTATTGAGGGGGGAGCGTCTAACCTATTGTGGTTGGGTTGTTTGGATGCAGATGTGTTTTGGAGCCTGCATGAGCCGACGCCCGAGAGCTTCCACTTGACGGACCGTGCCAATATCATGTTGTTCTACGAGCTCGCGGCCAAGGTCGGCGTGTTCTTGAACGTTCGCTTTGGTCCGTACGCGTGCGCCGAGTGGAACAATGGCGGGTTACCGTTCTGGCTGGATCGGATCCCAGGTATGACTGTGCGCTCGAGCGCCGAGCCGTGGAAGAAAGAGATGAGTCGGTTTGTGAAGAAAATGGTGGAGATCTCGCGGCCGTACTTTGCCACGAGCGGCGGTCCGATCATCATGGCGCAAATCGAGAACGAATACGACGAAGAAGATGACGCGTACGTCACGTGGTGCGGCGACCTTGTGCGCGAGTTGAAGACCAAGATTCCGTGGATGATGTGCAACGGCAAAGCCGCCAACAACACGATCCTGACTTGCAACGGAAACGACTGCGTCGACTTTGCCAACTCGCAGACCAAAGAGCGACCCACGGAGCCGCTCATGTGGACCGAGAACGAAGGATGGTACCAACAGTGGGAGCACCGTCCGAGAGCGGCGCCGATTGCGGAACCCATTGTTTCAGAGAACTGGGAGGACCGCGATCCAGAGGAGATCTCATACGCGATTGCTCGATGGTTCGCTGTCGGTGGAGCTCACCACAACTACTACGTGAGTGTAAATTCCTCGATATGTTGTGGTCACGGTGGTTCCAGCATTTCACATCCCAATATTGTTTGTTGGATAGATGTACCACGGCGGCAACAACTATGGCCGCTCTCCATCGGCAGGTGTCGCGACGAAGTACGCGGATGGCGTGAACCTCCACAGCGACGGGCTTAGCAACGAGCCGAAGAGAAGCCATCTTCGCAAGCTTCACATGACTTTGATCGAGTGCAACCAAGTGCTTCTTTCAAGCGAGCGTCAGATTGCGCACCCTCAACCACTCGGCACGCCACTTCAAGTGGCGTACGTCTACGGCAGCAAGGGCGAAGACCGAGTGGCGTTCTTGCAGAACGATGCAACCACGGCCGTTCAAGTCACTTTTGAAGGAGCGACATATCAGCTGCAACCGAAGTCCGTCTTGGTCGTCCGGAATGGCGTCTTGATGTTTGACACGGCTGCCGTGCGTCAGTCGTACCCGCATCGCCAGCAGCGCGTCTACGCGGAGTTAGTGCCTGAAGAATCTCTCAAGTGGCAGATCTGGACCGAAGACGGAGAGCACCGCAAGGCGGTCGTCGACACGAAGCCGCTCGAGCAGCTGTCAGTGACCCAGGACGAGTCCGACTATATGATCTATACGACGAAGTTCAAGCTGAGCGATGACCACGACACGGACAAGGACGTTGTGCTGAACTTCACTGCAACGGATGCGAACGGCTTTGTAGTCTTTGTCGACGGGAAAATAATTGGCGAGGCGCATCGCGCGTATGCAGGTGACGGTCGAACGCAGCCTTTCACGCTCAAGTTGCCAGCATGGCTGCAGGAAGACCGCGACAAAGAGCACGAGCTGTCACTTGTCTCAGTTGGCTTGGGTCTCTACACACTTGGCCGCAAGCACGTCAAGGGAATCACTGGCGACGTCACCTTGAACGGCCACCAAAGCTTAATCGGCGGTTCGGCGTGGAAGATGTACCCTGGTCTCATTGGAGAGCACCTCAGAATCTACGATCCAACGTGGAATGCGTCCGTGCCGTGGATCCCGTATAGCCGGGACAACGGGACCAAGCCTATGCTCAGCTGGTACCGCACTTCTTTTGAATTACAGTCGCCTCCAAATATCGAGCGTTCCGAGCCCGTGGAGGAAACCAGTTCCATTCTTTTGGATGCGGTCGGTCTCTCGCGTGGACGCATATATCTCAACGGTCGCGATTTGGGTCGCCACTGGCTAATCAAGGATGCGAATGGCGAGTACGTGCAGCGTTACTATCACATCCCTCCAGACTGGCTTCACAAAAACTCAGGTGAGCGCAACGATCTCGTCATTTTCGACGAGATGGGAGGGTCTATCAAGGATATTCGCGTCGTGCTTTCATCTATGATCGAAGACTTTGTTGACCCTGAGAGCGAGATCCGCGCGAAAGGCCCGGGCCGTTCCCCCATTTCCGCTGCAACTGATGCCGAAGTCAAGGCAACCTCGGGTTGACGTGCACCGTGAGTGAACGGAGGACGTGACTCCGTTGAGATATCGCGTAATTCTACTCCTTTACTGCTTTTTGTAAGTATTGGCCCTGTGGACATGCATGTACGTCATCTATCGCGTCCGCCCATTGACAATCCCCGTGGGTAATTGGCGCCAACATCGTACCGCTCTCCTTCCTCAATAAGATTGGTCCAAATGACTAGAAAGTGCATACGTGCAGCCTATCAAAGTGGTGTTTGGTGAACTACGTGCTGTTGATTGGCTGGTTTGGACAGACTACGGATCAGTCACTGATTCAGTGATCCGGCCGACTCCGACCAAGAATTGGGTGAGCTCGAATATTTAAACAATATCGAAAATTTACAATTCTCACCGCAAGATCGGCATGCATCCCGATCACTACACGCACATTTGACTAGATCTGTACATGATGGAGGACGCAGCGACGAAGGCGAAGCAGATCATCGACCGCGAGTTCGCGCAGCAGGCAGCGCCGACGGCGGCGTCACCCACGACGTGGCTGACGGCCAACTACGATCCGGAGGCGCACGGGCTCGACAAGGACTTCGTGCTGACCAACTTTAGCGCGCTCAAGGGCTGCGGCTGCAAGCTGCCTCAGGAGAAGCTGCTTGGGTACTTGGAGGACATCGCGAACGACCTCAAGCCCAATGAGACCCCCGGCATGGACTCGAGCGTGGTCAAGATCGGCCACGGCAAGGACCTGTACTTGGTCTCGACGACCGATTTTTTCTTCCCGTCGGTCGAAGACCCGTACATTCAAGGCCGCATCGCGTGCGCGAATGTGCTCTCGGACGCGTACGCGATGGGCGTGACGGAGATCGACACGATGCTCATGATGCTGGGCGTGTGCCGCGACATGAACGACAAGGAGCGCGACGTTGTGACCACGCAACTGATTCGCGGCTTTAACGACCTCGCGCGCGAGGCCAACACAAATGTCACAGGCGGACAGACAGTCATGAACCCGTGGCCGCTCGTCGGCGGCGTCGCGATGAGTGTGCGGAGCGGTACGGTCGTGTTGGGGACTCGATGGGATATCGGGTGTGGAAAGTACTGATCGGGTTGTCCATTTTAGAGCGCGAGATCATTCGTCCGGTCAACGCTGTTCCAGGCGACGTGCTCGTGCTCACCAAGCCGCTGGGCACGCAGGTCGCCGTGAATCTGTGGCAGTGGCGCAAGAAGCCCGAGCGATGGCAGCGCGTGGAACAGCTCGTGACCGAGAAGGACGCCGAAGCCGCCTTCCTCCTGGCCACCGAGTCGATGACCCGGCTGAACCTGAACGGCGCGCGCCTCATGCACAAGGTACAGTACTGTACAGCACTCCAAGCAGCAAATTGTTCTGCACCCTGGGACATTTTTTAGAGCTTACTCGTTGGCACATTTTCTGCACACACCCGTATCTTTTAGTACGGCGCCCACTCGACGACGGATGTGACGGGCTTTGGCATTCTGCGCCACGCGCGTAACCAAGCCAAGTCGCAGACGAACGCCGTCG
The DNA here is from genome assembly GCA_023336445.1 of Pythium dissimile. Taxonomy (NCBI): domain Eukaryota; phylum Oomycota; class Peronosporomycetes; order Pythiales; family Pythiaceae; genus Pythium; species Pythium dissimile. The sequence continues at coordinate 46,696 of JAADWZ010000166.1, read as the reverse complement.
ACTTTGAGATCCACACGCTGCCGGTCATCCAGCACATGGCCAAGGTCAACGAGGCTATCGGTAACTCGTTCAAGCTGCTGGACGGACTCGCGGCCGAGACCTCGGGCGGGCTGCTGGTCTGCCTCCCAGAGGCCAACGCTCAGGCGTTCATCCAGGAGATCCAGCAGCTCGACGGTAAGCCGGCCTGGGTCGTTGGCCGCGTTGTCGCTGGCAGCAACGATGCGCGCATCGTACCGGACTTCCAGGTCATTGAAGTTAGTCCCGACATGTAAACAACTGAAGTAGTGACCGGCCGGGGTGTCGCTCTACTGTATTTCGTCCCTGAATACAAAAAACTGGTATGGAACAAGCGACGCTTCTATTATTTTCGTTCCTTCGTCCTGTGAAGATTTGTGCCGCGCCGCCGACGCCATAGCTCAACCGCAGTAACACGATTCTTGGTGGCATGGTGGAACAGGCAGATCCATGGCCGTAGTCCAGCAGCGCAACGTGTCACGGCCGTTGAGAGATCGTGCACGCACGGCCGTCCGGAGTCCTTCCAGGCGCACGCGTGGGAACTCGTTGGCGCCACAAATACATGTTCTTTCACAACATGCCGTGGTTTTCGAATCTTTCCCAAACAAAATGTAGTTTCTGTATCCAGATGGGTCGATTCGTTGGCGCGTGGATAGTGCGTGTTGTCTCGTTGTGGCCCATGTCTGTATCTGGCAACCACCTTGCGTTCGTCTTCTCCGCCATCTCCGCCTGCACGTTAGGCTACTTGCAGCATGTAATTCACACGAATGAGTGCTCCATGCGTTCTGCGCATGCACGAGATCTGCCACATCACGCCAGTGTTGGGAGTTCGTGCGATCGACGTTGGGGTTTTGGACTGGCGCCAGGCAGCCAGTTGTGCAAGTGAAGCTGACGCACGACAGCAGGTAATGTCCAGTACATGCAAAAGAGGAGCCACAGTAATCCAAACCCTCCACTCCAACTACGAGTCCGAGTGGCACTCTAGGCCGAATATCTCTTTCTGAAACCGTCGTGGCTGTTGTGAGTCCGTTCCACTGTTTCGCATTTTGGTGCCTTGCATCAGGAGAGGGAGCTCTCTCTCTCTATAGAGACAGGGGTTTCATGCTGTGAGTGACAAGAGGAGTCATTTCGTGGTGTAGCGTTTGCGAGGAATGATGCGTGGTCCACGCATCCGCGGAGTGAGCTGATGCGTGATGCAAGCACTGTTTGAGTCACGAGAGCCCATATTATCAGCACTTGATCACACGAGGTCTGTGGAAAAGTGGCCGTTGATGGCTGCCATCCAGATCGATTGGTCACATTTCCTCCATGAATGAAGCTCTACTGTATTGTAAACTATCTCCAGAAACATGTCGACCGAATTCTCATTGCTCACCTCCGGGGTTTGACTGGATTGGTAGGAACGACGATCGCTGGGGCCAGGTAATAATAGTCCACGGATTTCGTTCTTCCTGAATCCACTCCAACCTACAAGTTAACGTACTTTTCGGCCCGCACACCACGAGCTGGCGTGCGCTAGTGGGCCTTATGTCGTGATCGCATTATGGGACTTCGAGGCAATCCTGAATTGCAAGCCCGTTTTAGACTTCGCCTTCAACTTGCACTGGCTCAACCCAACCTAAAATATACCTAATTTTGTCATCTCACGCGACGTGCACAGACGAGCCAGCATTCAAGCTCGTGAGACAAAAATCAGCAAAAACAAATGGAGACAAGGCAAAGCAGAGAGGATAAACACTTCTGGGCGCCATGTTCAACAAGTAAATGTCATGAAAAGACGAATTGGGCCTAAGCAAAACACGGTGTCTTCTCCCGGCCGCTCACTCCACGACGAGACGAGCTACTCTGGCCACCGTCACGTGTTGAACACAGAGAATTGGAGCGTCGTTCACTTGTTCACCTTCTTCTGGTCACCAGACTGGTGTGTAGTGGTGGCATGTCTCGGACCTCCTTGAGATACTGTCCTGGTTGGAAACTTTGAAAACACAGTTCATTTGCCTGGAGGTTTCGATTTAGTCGCTTTACCAGTATTCAGCTCCTCTCTACAGAGAGGAGAGCATTAGAATGAACACCCGTTTCCAATCTGCTAGAATGTACCGTACAATTTGCCGAAACCTCAAACAGCCGATTTCCTCACGCCTGGCTGCTTTTTACGCTCTCCCTCAACTTCACCCATCTTGTGCCTACCAAAGGCCTGCTCAGTATCCATTTTGCTACTTCGAACTTGGGCTGCCCAGTGAACCCATCCAACAACTGCGCCCCGCCTGCTTCGGTTTGGACTCCATCCTCACAAGATTTGCTCGTCGCTCAGCACACTGTTCCGTAAACCGACCTTCATTGCCCAGCTGCCCAAGCGATTCCCAGTCCTCTGGATTGCTTTACACGCGCTGTGCTCTCCATTTCAGACAGATTGGTTTATCCTCGTCGCCTTCAACAAGCGTCACGACAGCCGGGCCAACCTCCACGGCTTGAACACCCGACGCGGAGACATCACCCTGAGCCCACTTCGTCCCCATCCGACTCCCACTCTGGCGACCTGGTGCTCGGGAAAAGAACCAAGGAAGGCTTTTAGTCCCTCCCAGTCTTCAATTTGACCTCCGGCGAGCACACAACTCCCGCGCTCGACAAAAACCACGCCGCAACTCACACGCAGTACCGTACAGAACAGTACAGACAGAGACAAAAGCACTTCATTTGCGAACACATCGGATACGGTAGAAGCGGCAGTCAGCTCCACAAGGAATACCAAAAGAGTCCAAAGTGTCCAGCAGAAGGAAACAACTCCATTCCGAAACAAACACGCTGCTTGCCGTTCTCTTCTACGCGTGGTGTTTTCCGGAGAAATCCAGAGATTGCCGACGAACGCTTCCATCCGCACATGCACACACACGCTCACACAAACACAGAACACAAAGTTAGTATGGCGGTGGGTATGAGCCGCTATGAGCGCATGGCGACGCTGCGTCCGTCCATCTTCGGCGAGATCCTGCTCTGCGTGGACCGCGAGACCCAGGAACAGGTGGTCGTCAAGACGGTCGACCTCTCAATGGCGCTCAAGCAGGAGACCAGAGAATACGGCGCTGTGAAGGAGAACATCCTAAAGGAGATCGACGTCATGAGCCAGCTCTGCGCCGCCGGTGGTCACCCGAACGTGATCAACATGCGCAACTACTACGTGTCAAAGTCCACCAACCTACTCCACATCGTGCTGGATTACTGCGAAGGCGGCGACTTGCTCGATTCGTGTGCAACACCGGCGAGCGAGGACGAGGATGACGATGAGACCCACCCCACCCCCGTCCAGAGTGAGGCCAAGACGCCCATTGACGAGAAGACCGCGCTCGGGTACCTAAAAGATGTGGTTTCTGGGCTGAGCTTTCTGCACCACCACGGCATTGCCCATCGAGACCTCAGCCTCGAGAATATTCTGCTGCGCGACGGCCGCGCGGTCATCGCTGACTTTGGCCTCTGTGCCCAGCAGGAACCCAACGAGACCATCTTCCAGTGTGACGACATCGTCGGGAAGCACTACTACATGGCACCCGAGGTCGTGGCCCAGACAATATACGACCCCAAAAAGGCGGACGTCTGGTCGGTCGGCATGGCGTTCTTCATCCTGTTGACATCGTCACCGCCGTTCGAGATGGCGTCTTCGAAAGACCCTGGATTCCGGTACATCGCCAAGAACGGGCTCAAGGCCGTGTTCAAAGCCTGGGATGCGACTACCCACGTCTGCGAGGGTACGCAGGATCTGCTCGAGAAAATGACGGCGATCGATCCGGCGCAGCGTCCTTCGCTTGAGGAGATCATAGCACACCCCGCACTTGTGGAGGTTTCGCGTCCTTCGGCATCTGGTGCTCACAGCGTGGCCGCCCATTCATGCGTGGCAACAGCAACAAGCGAGGCGTCATGAATGACGAAGAACACAATTTTGGGGACGAGTGTTCAGTTTGGTGTGGATATTTAATTAATGAAGCGCAGTAGAGGTAGCCCTAAACCAATGATGTAGAATAACTGTAGTGATAGGGAATAACAAAGCTGCAGTAAATCCCAATCGAAATTTTTCAAGTCATCCGCTGCGCCGGCTGATCCGGATCTAGCCTAGGCGGTGGACGACTGGGAGCGCTCGGTTTCGGGCTCTAGTTCATCCGGCACAGGTGCCTCCACTAGCTCCTGCATGCCCATTCCGTCCTCCATCTTTTTAAATTTCCAGTCCTGCAGCTCGATTCGGCGGCCAACATCTTCCAGAGTCTTGTCCACGAAACTCAGCCACGTCTCGGCCAACCGCACTTTGGTCATCGCGGCCTCGAACTTGGTCTGCGCCTTGGCGCGTACAAGCGCACTCTTCTTCAACGAGCAACTGGCCACTTCCCGCAACACTCGGCGTCTCTTCGCAGCTGGATCTTCAGGAAGGGCGATGGAGACTTTGGACCCCGCTCTTGATTGAGCGAGCGGCGTAGCAGCCGGCGTCGACTCTACCGTGTCGGACGCAGAGAGTTCTACTCGTGAACGGTCGTTGTCCCGGTGGACAGCAGCATCTCTGACTGGTTCAGCGACGCGCTGCGGAGTATTAGAAGCAGACGTTGGTTTGACTGGTGCCCGGCCCTTTGGCCCATCTTTGTGTTCAGCAGTGTCAGTATGCTTGACGTGGGCGGCTCGTTCCACTCCGTTCTCGGTTGGGTTCAATGCCACTGCTGGGATCTTGTTGGGCTCATCGTTCTGCTTGTGCCCGACCAACGCATGGTTATCCTTTTCACGGCTCTGCCCGCCGTGCAACGCTTCGCGATGGCGACTGTCACTTCTGCGCGGGCTGCGGCGCTCTGGAGTCCGGGAGCGACGGCGCCGGTCGCTTCTCGTGCTACGGCTACGGCGGCTTTCTCGTCTTGGACTGCGGCTACGGCGACTGCGGCTGTAGCTTGGGCTGCGACTTCTCCTCCGGAAGCCTCTACTGGTGCTGCGACTGCGACGTCTGCCGCGGGCGTTGTGACTTGGGCTTCGTGAGGATCGTCGTGAGTGCCGATCGTTCGAGTGGTGATGGCGGCGGTGGCTGCGCTCTCGACTGAGTGAGCGGCTGTAGCTGCGGTTCCGACGCGAGGAAGAGCGATCAACGCTTCGGCTACGCCTGCGGCTTCTCTCTGAACTGCGGTGGCGCCGCGGGCTGCGGCTTCGACGCCGTGAAGGCGACCTCTCGCCGCGCCGTCCCATGGCTCGAAGGTGGTCTGTGTGTTGGATGTCACGTGCCAGGATCGTACTTAGATGGATATATCGCGTATGAAACCTTAAATCTGGATAATCCTGGTGAGAGTCACAGTTAGAGTGGAGATTCCTATTTTGAATTCCGCAACTGGTGTGGATCCCATAAAGTTCAGCTGCACGCCAAAAGTTCAGAGAGGTTGATCCTAGAGTGGGAGGAACTGGTGATGGATTGTCGAGACGTGCTGACTGGTGTCCGGCTCAACCTGCCACACAAATACATTCACGCACCGACCGAACCTGGAGGGAACACCCGCCAGAAACGGATTCCACCCATATCTCAACTACGTTATGTAGGCCTGACTGCGAGCCTTCGAGATGGCTTTCTCAGAACCAGCGCTCTCCACCAAAGCCTCAGCCCGCTTTTAGAAGCTTCCAGCGCTCTCAAATTCCGAGACCTTGGATTTTGCTGCGCGTCCATGAAATCCATCAAGTTGCTTGGGGGCCAAACCAGATCGCTGCCTTGTATGAATGCAGCGCAGTACTGTAGTGGCGATCACACGATGTTGGGCGGGTCGCGCAAGCGGGTACAAGTTGTAGTACAACTGGATCAGCATCTCAGGCCGCGCCGCCAGTCGCTGATGACGCTGATTTGACGCGGGCATCGTGAGTTGGATAATCCGACGAATTGGTAGCCATAGCCACAAGCACCTTTGGATCGGACAGCACTGTCTAAATTGGAGATAGCACCATGCACCTCTGTCTGCGGAGGAGCACACAGCGTGGATTCTCTGAAACCAGCGCGTTCCAGGGCGCGAATTGCACCGCGGCAGATAGATCGAGGGTTTTCAACAAAAGCTTGCGATCTTGCAGAGAGGATGCAGCGAAATTGCACACACTATTTGAACCAGCAACCTGCAGCTCTGCCGTGAGTAATTTCCAGATCGGTGCATATTGCCGTGCAAGTGGACGAATTGATCAAGTCTTGGATCTTGCAGCCACAGTTGGCAGTGCAAAACCAAACCATCCCTGATCGCTTGTGAGAATTTACTTCAGTTTGAGCAACGTCCCAAGAATCTTCATGGTCTTCAACCAAGATCTCGTGGTTTCACCACCATGAATCACAACCAGCTGGGCACGAACATGAACCCTGACCAGACTGCTTCATTGGAGCAGTCTGCTTGAGAGGCTCCATAGAGTCTACAGTAAATTCACTCTACACCACAGAACAATACTGCATCCATCTGTGCAAAACTCATTAGAAAAAAGTCGACACGCCTCCTCACCATGTCAAGGGCGGAGTTACTTCGCAATGCAGCCATCCACATGCTTGCGGCGTCACTGGGGACGCGATACCCTGACTCGTGGATGCAGTCGAAGAGCTCCATCTATGGAAATTTGGGGCTGGTCATCATGTCAGCACGATTTGCTTTCCCTCTCATTTCTCTCTCTCTCTCTCTCTAGTGAGGCGAGGAGATTGTGGTGGAGGAAGTGCGCACCGCAACCATTTCCCAAGATTTGTGAATCATCACCGCGAAGCGACAACAAAACTTCGGTCGACAGAGTTGAACAGATTGGGTGGAAATAGGCCATTTTCATCCAGAGAGAATGTCCCTTCTGCTACGACAACTGGCTTCCTCGGTGTTGGGACCTCACAAAAAGACAAAGATCCGCGGGTTTGGGCAGACAGGCGTTATGTACGGAATGTAACTCAACACATGGACGAACCCAACTGTGGTCATGTCGTGAATCAAGCGAAAACCAGCGTTTGTATGGGGAAATGCCGAACTCCCTCATCTCCCAATACGGATGTTTTCCTGTAGTTTCCCTCCAAGAACCCTCCCTCCTCCCAAAACACCGTCCAGCCGGCGTCCTGGAAATCCCTCACTAGGTCCCCCCCACGGTGGCCGCGTTCAGAAGCTCCGTCAGAGTCCAGAGAAGCAACGACTTCAATTTAAGACGGCGAGTGCGCGACGGAAAGCAACGGCACGTTTCCTTCCATCGACCCCCGGACGCTCCGCACAGATACAAACACGGGCAGACCCACAAGGCACGAGCTCGGTACCTATCTGCGCGAGGCGATTCCGAGCGTGTTCTTCCCTGAAACGCCACGGTCTCCTCCATCATCTCGAGTCTCACCGTCCCGCGCGCGAAGACTCGGTTGATATTTCCCTTTCTTCCTTGTTGCCAAGGCCCCCTCCACATCTCGTCGAACCACGCGCGTGCGCGATTTGTGACCCGCCGAGTCTATCCGCACTCTCGAGTGATTTCCTTCCTTGGACGCGGCGGTCGACGGTCTAAGAAATCTTAGCCGCTCTGTTTCGACCCTCTCTGGAACGAATCCAGCATTGTCCAGTATCATCTCCCGAGTGACCTGGATCCCATCCGGCATTTTGGTTTTATTTTGTTTTGAAGAGGTCCACGCCTGTTGCAATCCAGCATGGTGAGTTTCAACCACAGCGTGCCCGAAGAGACCGGCGCGCGCCGCGAGTACCTGGCCGAGCAGGCCGAGATGCTGCTCAAGCTCGCGGCCAAGATGAAGCAGAACATCGCGACAGGCGACCGGCGCAAGCACTTTTTTAAAAAGTACTCGGACTGCTTCACGGGCATGGAGGCCGTCGACTGGATGCTCGAGCAAATGGAGGCCAAGTCGGTGGCCGAGGCCGTGCGCAAGGGCCAGGGCCTGCTCTCGGCGCGGTTCATCGAGAAGGTGGACAAGGAGATCAAGTTCGAGTACAGCCGCAAGCGGTTCTACCGGTTCACGCCCACCACGCCCGAGATCGTCCACGCGCCCGAGCACCCGCTCGCCAACCCGGGGCTGGACGTGCCGCTCAGCGCGCCCGCGCGGCGGCGCGCCCTGGCGGCGTTGATCGGCGCGTTCGTGGCGGACGCCGCGTCCACGTCGCTCAACGGCGTGTCCCATCCGGAGAAGACCATCCCGAACTTGCTGCGCGCCGACTTTGACCCGGCGTTCTGCGGCTCCAACGAGAACAATGGCTTTGGCTTCTTCGCGCGGTCGTCGTCCCAGTCGGAGAGCTCTACGGGCTTTGAGGCGCGCGTGATCCTCCAGGCGATCGCTGCTCGCGGCCACATCACAGGCCCGCAGCTGGCGAAAGACGCGTACTGGGGCTTCAAGAACAACAAGCGCATGCTGAGCGCCACCTCGCGCGCGTTCATCAAGCGCATCCAGGCTGGCAAGGCGTTCCCGCAGTGCGCGGTCAAGTGCCGGTCCATCGACGTGCTCTCGCTTGTGCCCGTGATCGTCGCGCTGTACGCCGGCACCGAGGCGCTGTTCACCAAAGTGGACGAAGTGGTCCAGGTGTTCTACGTGGGCCACCGCGTGCGCGACGCCGCGCTCGTGGCCGCGTTCATCCTGGAGCAAGTGATCCTCGGCGCCTCTGTGCTGCAGGCCATGCGCATGAGCATCCGCACGGAGCGGCTCACGGTCAAGCAGCGCAAAGTGATCTTCAAGGCGTTCACCAAGTCGGAGCTGCCCAGCTACGAGGCCATCCAGAAGTTTGGCAACAAAGGCTCGCTGCCCAACGGGTTCTGCGCCGTGCTGCAACCGCTCTTCGTGCTCAACGACTACGCGACGGCCGTGCGCGAGAACATCATCGGCGGCGGCCGCACGTGCCGCCGGTCCATGTTCATCGGCGCCTGCTTCGGCGCGCAGGACGGGCTCGAGGCCATCCCCGAGGAGTGGGTGAAGAAGACGCCCTACTTTGACTTTGTCGAGACCGACTCGTCCATGCTGGTCGGCCGGCGCGACCTCAAGGGGACGTATTACGAAGAGCCGGCCGAGGTGGACAAGCCCATGCGCGCCAGCGGCAGCCTCTCGCGGACCGACTCGACGCCGTACGTGGACTACGCGCCGAGCGCCGTGCTTACGGCGTCGCTGCTGCGCGCCACGCAGCGAGTGTCCACCTCGTCCAGCAACGGCCATGGCGGTGGCCCGCGCCTGCGGCCGCGCAAGAACAGCATGGAGTCGGGCGGCTCCACACCGCGGTCGGTCGCGTCCAACTTTTCGTACAACTCCAACACCACGCACGGCTCGTCGAACGCGTCGGTAGTGGACTTTGGCGACATGCACCGCTTCTACTCGGCCAAGGTGACCACGCCCCGCTCGGCCGCCGTGGGCCAGGACATGCTCAACTTTTATCAGCAAAACTACGCCAGCGGCGTCGAGCGCCGAAGTAGTCTGAGCGCCAAGCCCTTCCAGCGAAGCTCGGTCTCGACTGTGCGCAGCAGCGACTCGAACAACCCGTTCATGACCTCGAGCGGCCGCTTTGAGCGCCGCGGCAGCGAGACCTTTTTCCAGAGCGGCAACTCGGTCATGAACAACCGCATGAGCAACGAGTTCAACCACGGGTACCCGCTCGGCCCGCGGCTGTCGTCCAACGGCGGCGGGCCTCGCCTGTCCATGAGCGGTGGGCCGCCGCCGCTGCCGCCGCCGCGCAACTCGCTGGGCGGTGGCGGTGTGCCCCGTGGCGGCTCGTCGTCGTTCATCCACCAACCGCGGCCGTCGTTTCAGACCATGCCGCGCACGTTCTCGGCGTCGCTAGGCCGGCTGAGCGACGCCGCGCAGCACGCGCCGCGCAGTCAGTCGTTCTACAGCAGCCGGCTCTCGGCCTCGCACGGGATGCCCATGGACATGGAGCCCATGGACGTGGACCCGGTCGACTTTGGCGGCGACGACGTGGTGTACGCGCCGCGGTCCTCGCTCAGCGAGAACCACCAGCATGTGAGCATGCACGCCATTTTGTAAATCCCACCCTCATCAGTATTAGCAGTAAGAAGTATACACGAAACTCTGTTCAATCACAAACTACAAGTGCATTTTCTAGGGGAGTTGTAAATTAGCACGTGCTCACGTAAGCGAGCCGTACATGCCGATCCTTGACTTGCGTCGGCCCGGCTCAGAGCCAACCACGGCGGCTCCGGCTACGCTGTTTCGTCGGCGCAAAACACTGGTCGCCGACGTGAACGGCGTCCGGACCAGTCGGTCCGACACGTCCACCGTGGTCGACGTCTTGTGGGACGCCAGCAGCACCAGCAGGCAGCCGAGGATCACGGTCAGCCCGCCGACAAACGTGGGCCAGCCAGGCACGCGCTCGACGCCCACAAAGATGCTAAACACCGTGGCGACCACGGGCTCCGTGAGCATCGTGACCGAGACCACGAGCGGATCAAAATATTTCATGGACGCGATGAAGCCCATGGTGCCGCACACCGAGCCCACGACCACGATGTAGGCCTCGATGTCCAGGTGGTGGATCCAGCCCAGCAGCCCTCGCTGCGGGTGCGTGGGCTCAGCAAGTGCAATGCCCAGCATTTCATGGTTGAGGACCAGCACCGGCAGCAGCAGCAGCCACACGCCCGTGGTGAGCAAGAAGAGGAACACGCGCACGCCAAGCGCTGCTCGCAACTTTTTAGCGCAAAGAAGGTACGAGACCCCGGCAAACGCGCCGGCAAAAGCGACCAGGTCGCCTTGAATGGACGGCACCTTCATCTCGACCCCGGCGCGGCCTTCTTCTACCTTGGAGCTCACTGGTTCGCTCGAGCCGCCGCGGTCCGTGGTCGTGAGCACGCCGCCGCTAAAACCCAGCGCCGCGCCCAGCAGCTCTAAAGAGCCCAGCGGGTGGCCTAACACCAGCTTGCCCGCGACCATGATCAGCGAGTGGCTGTTGCCAAAAATGTAAACGTGGCCGATACTGGTGAGACTGAGAGCGATCAGGAACGTCGCGTTGTAGGCGGCGTACGAGAGCACGCAGAGCAGCGCGAGCCCTTTCTTGTCGGGCGCGAGTTGCGGAAGCCCCTTTCGGTGCATAGAAAGTGCCGCGAACGGCAAGAGCGCCAGGGACACGCCGCTCATGCGCCAGAAGAGCTTGAGCAGCGGGGGCACTCCGACCAGTAGGTCCAGCACGGCGCCCTGAGACGAGACAGCGAACAGCGCCGAGACTAAGATGAGGTATCCGACCACGGGCACTTGTTTCTGGACGTGGAGGATCACCGACACGCGGCGCGACTGCGAGACGGAGACGCCGCCGCCATGGCGCTTGCTGGCTGCGGCTGTAGTGGTCGTGGTCGTCGTGTGTGGCTCGAGCACGACGGCTTCGAGCGTGATGGTGGTAACACTGGACGGAAGGGAATCTGGGTCTCGCTGCCGCTGCGGCACCCGCACTGAACTTTCGTCTTCCTCGTCTCCGCTACCCTCGCTGCCATGGCTCAGTACGTCGGTCGAGTCATCGGGCAGCGCCATGATGAGCTCGGTGGTCGCCTTCGCCGTTTTGTTGAGCTCTCTCGCTCGATCCACTTGGATGAAATACGCCTGCGCGCTGGTATTGGGATGCTGTGGAAGGTCCGCCATCTCCAAGTCGATCTCTGAAAGCACGGTCGTCTCGCTGGCTTGTGAAGGGGAGCTTAGCAGCAGCGGCGTCGTCTCGTCGGTTCTCGTGGGGCTAGTGGTCCACATAGTGGATTCCGATGTGGGTTTCTGTGTTGTCACACTCGTTGGGATCTTGAACAGTGCGGCCGAGATCCCGTCATCCTTGAGCTCGGCTCGAATCATCGACAGCGCGGACGGATCCTGCGCCTCCGCCTGGGGCAGCAGCTCCTCGTCCTCTTTGCTTAGCCCGTGGTCTCGATGCAGCAGCTCATCTTGAGGCACGGGCTGGAACCGGTGCGAGAGCGTGCGACCGTCCGGGCTCATTTCTTCCCAGTTCAAGTGTGCGCTCGCGGCCACGTTCTCGCAGTGGCGCGCACCCAGCACGCTCGGCAGCCACACGTCGATCGCCGTGTTGAGATCCTCTTGTTGGTTTGACTCGGTCTCTTCACAGTGTCGAAGCAATGCCGCCGTCGAGCAGACCCAGAGACCGACGGGCGCCGCGTCCTCTAGCAGCACAACCGCGCGGGTGCGTCCGTTCGACGCGTGGAGAAGCTCGCCGACGAGCAGGCCCACTGTGCGCACTTCAAACACGCGCGTGCTCGCGCGGATGACCACCAGCGGCGCCGTCGAGTGGATGGCCGAGGTCGCGTCCACGTACATACAGGCGTGGCGCACGGCCTCGACCTCGTGCTGGTCGCCGTGGAGAATATCGATGGTCGAGCCGGCGGTCGTGAGCGTCAGCGCGCAGCGCTTGCAAGCGCGCACGATCGCGTCGACCTCGGCCTTGAGCCGTGTGTCGGTCACGCACACGAGGATGCGAGCGCACGGCGGGTGCACAAACAGCCGCCGCAGCGAGAGCTCGAGCACCGAGAACGACCGATCGGTCATCTGGTTAAGCGCCGCACGCTCCGAGACCACGAGGCACACAGTGTAGCCAAACGCGTTGGCGGTTGGGGTGGCGTTGGCGCTGCTGTTGATGTGACCAGACATTCCGTGTGCTGTCACAGGCGTAACGCTGGCTCGCTTGGCGTGGACATGGGCGCTGGCGGTGGACGGCGACTTCCCGTTGAGACCGGCGAGCAACTCCGACTCGGAGAGGTCGAGCTGGTCGCTGAGCGCCGTCACGTCGAGCGAGAAGATCTGCTGCTGGTGCGCCATCTTGCGTGGTTGTGTCGGTTAGACCGCGAATGAGTCAATTGGGAGCGCTGGAGCCAAAACCAACGCAGCAGGAAGTGCAGATTGGAGAGGGTGGGGAGTTCAAGCGATCCATCCCAAGGGGCGCGTGAAACTCTCAGCCAACGAGCTAATGATAGGGGCGACATGGTGGATAACATGTCGTCCTTCAACCGACGACGACGCGTGGCTATGTGAGTCACATGCTGTTGAAGGACAAGCTCCAACTCTAGGAGATATGGCTCACAACTTGTAATCAATCAACACAAGGAACATATTTGCAGGGGAGGAGTTACACTGGTACGCTCACGCAGACTCTCGCGCGTTTTTTTTCTTCCTGCTCAGCCAACCTATCGGCTCTGCAGCACCTCGATGATCAGGTCTCGCGACAAGTTCGTAAAGCCGTCCGTCTTGGTCACTGTGTCGAAGTTGCGGATCAGAAACGTGAGGCAGATCTCGCGCAGCCGCGAGGCGTGGAGATCGTCGGCGGTCTGGAACAAAATAGCCGCATTTTCGACCGTCATGTTCTTCTGCACGACGATCTCGCAGAGCCCCTTGAGACGGTCCAGCGTGTACAGATCCGCCGCGGCAAAGAGCTCGAGCGCGATCTGCGCGCCCACGTCGACCGAGTCGACATAAATATACTCGAGCAGCGAGAGGAAGATGGGCACGCGGATGTGGCGCAGCTGGATCTCGCTCTCGCGGCTCTCGCGCATGCCCGAGGAGAACATGGCGCGGAAGTGGTCGCTGCGCGCCGCGAGGATCGCGCGGTGGCAGTGGATCGCGCGGCCTTCCACGACAAACGTCACGTCGGCAAACTCCTGGTTGTCGATCAGTTGCCTCATGTCGTGCATGTACGTCGACGTGAGCAGCGAGGTGCGCACCGTGGCGATCGGGTCCACGAGCGCGACCGTGTGCTCGTTGTACGAGGCCACGGCGATCACGTGCTTGCTCTGCAGCACCTCGACCGCCTTGGGCAGCGTCACCTTGTTCGTGTCGTGGTGGCCCAGCTTGCCGTGGTCGCCATTGCCCCACGTGAACACGTCGCCCATGTCGGTCAGCGCGACTGTGTGGCTCCAGCCGCACGTGATCTGGACCACGATCTTGTCCAGAAGGGCCTCCACAGGCGTGGGCGAGGTGCGGTTCACCTTGTCGCCGTGGCCCAGCTGCCCGTGCTCGCCACCGCCCCACGAGTACACCTCGCCGGTCTCGGTCACGGCCGCCGTGTGGAAGCCGCCGCACGAGATCTGCTTCACGCGCTTGCCCGCGAGCCCGTCCACGCGGCGCGCCGTGAGCTGGTTGCGCTCCGAGTTGTGGCCCAGCCGCCCGAATTTGCCCTCGCCAAACGTGTACACTTCGCCACTCTCTGCAACAACCAGAAAAGAATCCTTTTAGAATGCTAAATAAATCCACAAATCTCGGACAACCCGTACCGGCGAGCGCCGCCGTGTGGAAGCCGCAGGCCGAGATCTGCTTGACGTACTTGCCGCGCAGCTCGTCCACAATGCCGGGCAGGTACTGGTGGCCGTCCGTGTCGCCGTGGCCCGAAACGCCGTTCTCCTTGTCGCCCCACGTGTACACGTCCATGCTCTCGAGCAGCACGACCGTGTGGCGACTGCCGCAGGCCACTTGCCGCACGGCCATGCCCTTGAGCGCCTCCACGAGGAACGGCATCGAGTGGCCCGTCTCATTGCCGTGCCCCAGCTTGCCGTACATGCCGCCGCCCCACGTGTACAAATCGCCCGACACTACAGAATTCACATTCCGTTAACACGCCTGCAAAAGCGATGCGGGTATTCAGGGGTTTAAACACCCTCATACAGCGCACCGGTGACCGCGGCCGTGTGGTAGCTGCCGCACGTGACCTGTCGGATCTTCTTGCCGCGCAGCTCTTCAACGAGCCGGGGCACAAACTTCCACCCATTGTCGCCGTGGCCCAGGCGGCCGTCGTCGCCGCGGCCCCACGTGTACACTTCGCCGTCGTCCGTGAGCACGACCGTGTGGCCGCTGCCACACGCGATCTGGACCACGCGCCGCTCCTGCAGCACCTCGACCAGCACGGGCCGGTGCTGGTCGCTAGTGTCGCCCAGGCCCAACTGGCCGTCTTCGCCGCGACCCCAACTGTACACTAATAGGCGGATACAGGAGATGGTTAGCACATGGATCGAAAGAGCAGATCCGCGCGCGCGGAACAGTACCGGTCATGGCGAGATGTGGTGCGTGTAGGGCGCGTGGGGGGCGAGACGAAACTGAGAGCAAGCGCCGTCGCGCGGATGCGACGACGGAATGGCGGTCGCTTTCCTTTCTTTTTTCTCTTCTCTGTATACGCGATACTGTTAGTATCGAAGTTTTCCGGAGACACGTGAAATAGTGTTTTTCGACAAATAAACTAGGATAAAAATGTCTGGTTAGGACCTAAACGATTTCGATCATAGTCCTGAACTAGGTAATATCCCAATTGAATATACCAGGAGTTCCAGTGGAAAAAAGGGCCAGTCGATTTGTCAGGGAAAAAGGAGCAATTGCGTCAACTTCCTCAACAAGTGTCGGCCATCCAGTCGTCGTCGTCGATGCGCACGCGCGCGACAAACTGCTCGCCGATGAGTGCATCCCCACCGGGCACATTGAGCCGCACGATGAAAAACTCGGGTCGCTCTTCCTTGCACGTGTCGTCCACAATGGGCACCAGCAGCTGCTTGGTGCTCTCGCCGGCGGCAAATGTCACTTCGCCCGCGGTCTGCTGGTAGTCCATGCAGTCACTGCGCAGCGTCACGGGCACGCCCATGCAGGCCGCGTACTTGAGCGCGTCGATCGCCACGGCGTTGAGGTCCTCGGTCGCGTATCCGACGGTTAGTGGCGCCGCCAAGTCGCTCGTGGCACGCTCGAGTGTGAGCGACACGAGCCCATCGACGTTGCCTTCCACGCAGCTGAACTCGCTCTGCGTGAATCGCACGTTGGCAAAGCCGGCGTCGTACACGAGCGTCTGGCCGGCGCTGGGCTTCAGCACGCTGGTCGTGAAGAACGGCACGCCGACAGCCAGCGTCGTCTGGTCGAGCGCCACGCTGAAGCCGGACGACGAGTGCGCCTGCTTGCGCGGCGCCTGCAGCTTGACTGTCTCCTTTGGCGCCCACTTGGGCGGCGACAGCAAAACGCCTTTGCCGTCGCGCACTTCGTTCGCACGCTTGAACACGTACACGCTGCCCACGCCCGCGAGCGGCAGCATGGATCGTTCGTCGAGCATCAAGGAGTTGTTGGCGTCCACAGCGCGCTGGCCAGGAGCCGACACGACCGCGATGCCCGTCGCGTCGTCCACAGCCACATCAAAGCCAAACTTGTCCTCCGTGTGTTTGTCCGACGCGGTCAGTCGCGCCTGGAACTCCCAATTGCAGAGCCACCGGTTGACGCCGACGCACGGATCGCGGCTCAGTGGCGCCTTTCGACGGAACGCGTAGGCCACCCCCGCGCGCGGTGTGCTTGCCTGCTCGATGTCCCAGCTGAACTGCACGTCGTCAAAGTTGATATGGCCCCAGTACTGGAAGCTGGACGCGTCCACCACGCGGATCTGGGCGGTTCGGTTCCGGAAGTCAGACAGATCCCAGACGACGCGGTCCATGCGCTCCTCACATCGGCCCGTTTGCTTCCGTACCGACGCGCCTTCCACCAGCAGCTCGACGTAGATCACGCGGATGTCGCAGCCGCCGCCGATCTTGAAGGACAGCCATGGGCCTAAAATCGTGAATGCCTGCGACGTCATCGTGCCTTGCGGGTCTTCACCCTGGATGGAGCCGGCCGGTTCCGGGCCTGGCAGCTTGTAGTTAGTCGCCTTGCAGAGCGTGTCGCTAGCGAAGGCGCAGGTGGAGATCTCGGCGGTGACTTTGCCAGCGCCTTTCCGGTTCTCGTAGGTACCCACCCAGTACCGGCCTTCCACGTGGGATCGCTCGCCAAAGCCAGGATGGACGCCTTTCCGGTATCTATACTGGTTCAAGCGCATGTACGAGTTGTCTCCAAATGTAGGCTGCGAGTCAAACGCAGTGCCGGTTGTGAGCCAGCCAGTCAGGTCGCCCGTTTCAAAGTCCCACGTCGTGGTGGTCAGCGCGCCCGAGCCTTCAGCGCCAATGACGAGCTGCTCGCCGCTGAGCGCAATGCTGCAGCCAAACTTGTCGCCTGGATTGGTGTCTGGCGCCACGACGCGGGCTTGCTGCTGCCACGTGCCGAGCGGTGTGACTTGCTTGACGATAATTTGGTTGGCCGGGTCGGCTTTGAACGTGCTGCTGAACGCGTCGCAGTCAGCACATCCATAGTTCTTCCACTGCGCCGTGAGAGTAGGCACACTCAACACATCGCCGATGAACGTGATGCTCCACGTGAAGCCTTGGTCGATCGTGCCGTTCCGCGAAACTTCGACGAGCTTGATCGCCGAGAGCTCCTGCAACACGGCCTTCATCCCGGCGGGAGTTGCTCCGAACGAAATCAAACTTGAAGTGCCACTGATACCGCGATACGCCATCGTGAGCTGGAACGTGCCTGCCGTCAGCGGATCGTCGGTACGAAGCTCAATGGTCTGTTCTTGTGCCTGCAAGTGGAAGATGTAGGCTGCTCCTTTGCCGAAGTAGTGACGATCGAACGATCGGGCGTGATACTCTTCTGGAGTGAACGCGCCCGCGTCACCGTACGGCGCCCCGACCGCGATCGTGCGGTGGTAAATGGCAACGGCATGGCCGAAATGGTAGCTTTGTTCGACGTCTTGTTCGAGAATCCGAAAGACAACGCGGTCACCGCAGACGAGTTGATCGACAAACTGCCACCCGTCCATCGTTCTATGGTACACAAAGACCCGTTCCGCTCTCGCAGCCCCAACCACCGCGACGTCTCCGGATATCCCGACTGCGCGCTGGCCAGCGAAGGCGTCTGTGGGTGAAGACACGGCCCCAGTGGGATCTGTTAGCTTGGCTTCCGCTGCCCATATTGGGGAGGACGCGGTCCCTAGCCGTAGGAAAATGTACGCTGCTGCGGCACCTGGCGCCCCGACGATCACTCGAACTGGCCCGAGTGTGCCATCGATCCCGACGGAAACTCCAAACCGCATGCCGGCTGCACAGTCTGCGGGTGTGAGCTTGAATTGGAATTCCCAAAAGCCGAGCCGGCGAGCGTACATGTACGCGGCTCCGCACTGAACCACAGTGTTTGCGAGCAGCTGGCTCTCGAGTGGAGCTCCAACGATGGCAAGGTTCCCGTCGTGGTACACGCTCACGGCAGCGCCGAATTGGCTCTGCGCTTGCTGCACCTTGGTCGACTGCCCAGCGATCAGTGTATCCAAGTATGAGCGCGTGCCGCTTCCTCCATCTCCGTTGTCGCGAATCGTCAGCGTCGCCCAGAGCGATCCACCATAGCTCGGCCAAATGCCAGGCAGCGAGAGCCGCAGCTGCACGGTTTCGTCTGGATCTTCGACAACGAAATCGCTTGTCGTGGAGACTCTGAAAGTCTGGAGGCTCGTGTCCACATCGAAATACAGCTCACTAGCCGATGACATGTAATCAGAGACTCCCGCGTAGTCGAAGTTGGCATCGACCCACAGACTGCGCCATTCGCTGCTGCCGTAAAACTGGTTTCGACACTTTGCCGTGCCGACCGCGTCTGCGAGAAGCCACCGTCCGCGCTGCACTTGAGGGTAGGGCTCCTGACCATCCACGAACGGAGCGAAGAAGGCCCCAGCACTGAACGGTATCGCCTCGAGCTGGGACAGCTTGCGGTATGGACCAACATATGGGGTCACGGCGACAGATTTCTTGGACTTCTTGGCGGCAAACGCATCCCCTGTGTCGCCATTGATGAACAAGCGCGGATTGTTGGTCACGTCCATCGCACAGAAGCCGTTGTTGCGGCTGCATCGCTGCACGGAGACATCAATGTCGTTGCCTTCCAGTACAGAATACGTCGGCGCTGTGAAACCAAGCGCCAGAATTCCAAGGTCGTACACAAAGCCACCGCCCGAATTCACGCCCGTCTCGTGCGTGTCCAGGTTGGGCGCGCCGACAATCGCGGTGCGCTGGTGGAGGGCAACACTCGAGCCAAACCAACTGAAGTACTGCTTCTCTCGAGGGTACAGTGTCATTTGCTCTGTCCATCGGCTATTGCTATTGCGTGTGAAGACATAGGCGTTAGTCCGTAGCACAGGAGGCACGCGCACGAGCCACTGGACTCGCGTGGTTGGTGGTAGATCGAAAGTTGCAACACCTGCTGCGTTCTTGACAACGAGCTTGCTCCCGTCCAGCTCGAGTAAAGGAACGTCGCTCGTGGACCCTGCAAACGTGATGTACCACGTGAACCCATTAGTGATCGGGTCTGGCCCGTCTCGCGACACAAGCATCTTGCCCAGGAAGAAGAAATCTCTCTCAAGCGCTACCTGCATGGATACTGCAGTCGTGTTGAACGGAAGAGGTCGACTTGTCACTGGTAAGACCTTGCTCCCGACCGACTGGTTCGAACTAAATTCTTGACTCAATGCACGCTTGACTCGCAACACAAACGTCCCGCCCGCCAGAGTGGAAGCGGCCGATTTGACGACGTCGATTCGGACCGACTGGACGGGTTTGCGGATCGTGCGGGGACCTTGGTAGCGTTCCACAGCTCCAACTAGCACAGTGTCTTTAGAAATCGCGACGCTTATGCCGAAGTGGTCGCCTGCACGGGTGTCGGATCCGTACAAGATTTGCTGAAGCGAGAAGAACGTGTCCGTGGGGCTTTGTCGAGTAAAGACGACGGCGGCGCCACTGGCGATGCCGCTCTTGTGGGCGTTTCGGCATGCACCAACAACGAGCGTAAACGTGGTCTCCATATCGACGTCCACTGAGCAGCCAAATCGGTCGCCATCCGTGAGTTCGGGCGACATTTGGAGTAAAAACTGGCGGTTCTGGAAGCCACCTTTCAGCAAGTCGAAGACGAACACTGCGCCACTTGATGATGTATGTCCTGGCGCGCCAACGATGATGGTCACCGTGCCCACCGGATTGGATGTGATCGCAACCGAGGCGCCAAATCGATCTCCTTGGACGACTTCGTATGGAGCCCCCGTGAGCACTTGAAAGAGTGACCAGGTGGACTTGCCGGCGTTGTACTGGTACACGAACACTCGTCCTTCTTCAAGGTACGAGCCTGGGGCCCCGATTGCTGCAAATGTGTCGAGCATCGCCACGGCTTCGCCGAACTCTCGAATGTCAAATATCTGAGCAGAAGGAGGCGTAAACTTGAATTGCTGTATCCACGTTTTCGTAGCCACATCGCGCTGGAATAGATACGAGGCCCCGACCTGCAAGCCCTTCGAGTTGACGCCACCGCTTCGGAACGTGCCCGCACGATATTCGCGGATTTGAATAGTACCTGGCAGCAGACCATTGGCCGTTGTGAGCGATGTACCGTCAGCCTCTAAGTCGAGAATATTGCCAAATAGATCGCCGTGGTCCCCATTGCGCATCATCATCGAGATCTCGTTCGTGTTGCCAGGGCTGCAGACACTGCTAAATGTCGTGGCCACTTCAACATCGGAAAACTGGATGCTCATGATACTGACGACGGCGGCGACGAGCATCTGTTTGTCGGCGTTGAACGGGATCGCGTCCGACTTTTTGCCTCGATAAATGAGGCGGAAAAAGCCACCGCTGGCATCGCAGAGCAAGTTCTGGATCTCGTAATCCCCGAACATTGCGGCGGATGGTGCGCCGACGAGTAGCTGCTCGGCTTTCAAGCTCACGCAGCTTCCGAAGCGATCTCCAGAACGCGTATCATGGCCAGCAAGCGTGCTTCCTTGCTGTTTCCAGTCATTTTCTGCTCGAACAAATACGGCGGCGAGGCCGGCATTGTCACCTGGCAAGCCCCAGTGAGTCTTCCCCTCTGTCAGTGGGGGCATCTGGTACCCTCCAAACTTGATCTCCACGCGCGCGTTAGTTCCTTTAAGGATTGGGGTGTTGGGCTTCCCATTGACTGTCGCGAGCGTGACGGGGACGAGAGCTGGCAGGGTGCCCGAAGTGTCGACCACCGGGCCAAAGTCGTTTTTCGTGTTCACTTTGAGAAACGTGATCGTCCACGAGTACCCGCCGTACGCATTCATCGTTGTCGAGCGCACGACTCGCACATCGATGATCGACACGAGGTTTTCCAGTGCCATCTCGACCGCCAAATCGCTTGCTTGGACGGGGATATCTTCTGTCTCGTCGTTTGAAAACAGATCGTTCCGGAATCGAAGGCGAAACGCACCAGAGAGGCGTCCGAGACCGTCCCGCTGAGTTCGAACGGTACATTTCGCGCCAAATCCTTGGAGGCCGACACTTTGTGGGATGAGCGGAGCCAGATTGTACAGCTGCTCGCTTGCTGTGAAGGTCACCGCCCACGAGTACCCATGAACAGCAGTCGGAAGTGAACGTGTGACACCAGAGATCGCCAAATTCAGGTCTTGAGTCAAAATCGTTTGCAGCTCCATCTCGGCGGCATTGTACTTGATGTTGCGAGTGACCAAGCCATTGAGTTGGAGTGTATAGAACCCCGAAATCGCTGTAGATTCGACCACAATGCGCGCCTGCATTGCTCCTCGACCATCTCCCACTGTCGCCTGGCTGCCTGTGAGGGCGTTGATGGTCGTCAACGCTGTGAGCGGTCCTTCCGCGTACAGAAACGAGATTATCCAGACGAATGCGTTCGAGCAACCGCAAAAGGTGTTCTCTTTCCGAGACACTTTGATTGTGTTTTGACCAAGCCCGAGATCGAGTTCGAGCGCGACTCGCAGTTGCGTCTCGTCGAAGTTGTAGTAGATTCGACGAGTTGGCCCAATAGCCCCAAGCTTGACAAAGAACCACCCACCGACGGACGCGCCCGCGGCAACGCTGGTTGTGATCTCTTGGACAGCTGGCCGCTGCAGCGCAGTCGTCTGAATCAGCTGAATGGCGTCGATATAGGTGGGCGAGTCACCCACGACATCGACGATTTGTACAGCTGCAATGGGTTCCTCCGCACCTGGTGCACCCATGACGAGTGTATCTCCATCAACGTCCACGCTGCTGCCAAGAGCATCAGCGCTTGCAAACGGTGTTGAGCGCAGACCAAACGCTGCTGAGTACAGCACGTCAAAGTGGCTGACGGCTACGAGGGTCGCCGTGCCAAAAGTTGTGTGGAAGACTACTTTGTAGTCAAACCCGAGTCGGTTCACGAGCAAGTCGGTGAACGTCACTTTGCCGAACGTGATGGGCTTCATGGTTCCGCCTTGAAGAACCCCGCCCGGCGGATTGAGATGCGTTTCAGCTGGTTGAAGGGGTGGCGTTCGCACGAGATCGGACGTGCACGTAAGGATCTTGGCGCCGTTCAGCACAACGGATTGACCACTCGCATAGTCCAAGTCTCTGGACGTATCACCCGTTTTGACAGTGTACTTGAAACGCAGTTTCGTGCCTGGAGATCCACTCACAAAGTCACCATAGCGAGTGATAGTGACCGGTGCGCTGACGAGATTTGGTTTGAACTTGACCCTGGGAAATTTGCCAGTGCCTGGCTCCGGGATGACGACGACACACGCGTCAAACTCAAGCTCGAGAATAACCTTCTCGTTGTAGCCATAGACTCCGTCGGGGCTGAGGAAGCGAACAGCCGCGATGGTCGGCTTGCGCCCGTCGATGAACAGGTTTGCGTTGAATCCGAGCGAGTTTTGTGTGTACGGGTACGGCAAGTCGAGGTTTGCGAGTGTGGTCGGGTTCGTAGATGCATGAAGAATGGCACTTTGCGCATCACTTACGTCAAGCGAATGATGGTCGACATACTCCAAGTCAATTGTGTAGTCTCCTTCTTGGACGACATATTGGAATGCGAGCGACGTCGTGCCGCTGCCCAGCAGATACGTCGCCGTTCGTATGTTCGCGCCAAGATCAAGCCACAGTACAGGCGAGCCTACCACAATGACGTGCTGCGAAAATACGACCGCAAGTTGAATCGCGTCGCCTGCGCGGTAGGATCCGTCTAGAGCTGACGAAGTCACGCTCACAACCTTGGGGACTTTTCCTGTGTCCACGTTCAAAACCCCCAAATTGAGCTTGTCGCCGAGTGGTGCGGGGTCGGGCAGCGTTAAGATCGCATCTGTTGTGGGCATTGTTGAGAATCGCTTGATCGCACACTGTCCGTTGTTAAGTGTGAGCGAGTTTTCGTCGACATAGGTCAAGTCATCCTGAACGTCGCCTTTTTCCACAGTATACTTGAAGTGAAGCAGTTTGTTGTCGTCATTGTAGAAGCCTGTGCAAAGCACCTCACGACCAATGAGGGTGGTGCTCAGTATCAATAGCGGAGCCTTCTCTGGGTACGCGCTTGTTGGAGGGTCGATGTATACGCCAAGGCTCATTTCGACGATGATCTCGATGACGTCTCCGACAACAAACGAACCTCCGTTAGTCGTAGCGGCAGGTGTCAGCGCATAGACGGACACGACGTGAGGCGGATCTGTTCCAATCACAATGCCGACCGGGCTGACGTCGACGTTTTGCAACGATAGATCCACCAGCTCACCATTGAAGTTGATGATGGAACAGCCCGGGGGATCACATATAAAAGAGGCGTCATCCAGCTTGTTCAGATTGGCCGATGACTCTCCGTCCGCCACGACATACATGAAAACTAGGGTCCGCGTCGAGTCTCCAGTGACGTAGGGCACACTTGCGCCAGTATTGAGCTTGAGAACAGGTAGATTGTACACACGAACCTCATCTGAGAAGGTGACCGAGAATGAAATCACGTGATTTGAGCCGTATTCACCTGCCGCTGCATCAGCAGTCAAGCTCGTGACGGTCGTGACAAACCCCATCGTGCGGTCCACGATAACTGGCGGGTTCGCGAGCAAGGGCGTGGGTGCAGAAAGAATCAAGTCAGCATTCATTGTCGGCTTTGCCGATGACTTTCGAATCGTGGCACCATTGAGCTTTAACGCATTCGTAGATCGGTATCCCAGCCCCGAAACTGCCTCGTCGCCAACACTCACTGTGTACGTGAACAGCAGCGCAAACGAGTCTGATCCGGAGACGTAGTATGCTTGGCGGTTGGAATCACCCACGGACAGTTCGAGGGTCGGCGTGCCTTTGGATGTATCAACTGCGACTCGTGTTGTGAAGCTGATCGAAATGGTCACTGTCTGTCCACGAGTCACAGTCGTTCCAGGGCCTGGATCGACAATTGTTACAGACGCGACTTTGGCTGGTTGGCCATCCAGTAGGATCTGGGAATTGTCTGCAAGCGTTTTGTGAGCAAGAGTAGCAGCAGCAAGGGAGACGTCAGCCACCGCCGGCATTGTTCCCCGTTTGAGGACTCTTGTGATGGTTGCACCGTTTAGGTCGAGGGCAGCGTCGTCTCGATAATTGAGGAACAGATTGCCATTTACACTGTGTGAGTCGAATGCCGACACTGTGTAAGTGAACACTAGGTGTTTGGTACCATCTCCTGACTTGTAGCCCGCCGGGCGCTTGATGCTACCCGTCTCTATGTACAGGCGAGGTATTCCGATGACTTGGACTGGCTTCGTGAACGTGACCATCACGTCAATACTGTCACCTGGCGTGTAGATGCCGTTGCCTGACACCGCTGTCACTCCAACCGTCGGATCGACAATCGGAAATGCTGTATCAATGTGGATCGAGTTCATGGTACCGAGATTGTTGGGTGCGACGACCATCGCGGAGAGAACGTCAGTTGTCGGTCTCGTAGAAAGACGCTTGATGTACATGCCGGCCGCCAGATCAATTTGCGAGGTCACATCGAGCACCGCAGCTGCAGTGGCATCACCGTCTTGCACTGTGTACCGGAAGATAAGAGTGTCGGTATTGTTGCCCCCAGCAAAGACTGCATCTCGGCGGAGAGCACCACTTCCAATTGTTGTGAGTGCAACAGGTAACACTGGGCTTCCGTAAACTGCCACCGATGTCGAGTATAGAACGCGTAGATCAATCTCTTCGCCGGCGCCATAGTCACCGTCTCCTGGTGATGCACACGAGACGGAAACTATCGTTGGTGCAGACGTATCGATGGCGACAACACCGGTTCCTGACAGGGAACTGGCTGACCCTGGCGTAGGCAAACTCAATGACGGAGTTCGTCCATTCCGATCGAGAATTCCACCGGTTCCAAGACTGAGAGCTGTCGTCGAGACGTAGTCCAAATCCGTTGTGGCATCGGTTGTTGACACATAGTACTTGAATACAAGCTTGGTCGTGTACACATTGATGGAAGAGCACTCAGCTATTCCATTCGGGCCGCCTGAAGTAGACGAAGCAAGTGTCAAAGTTGGCAATCCGGACGCGATAACTTCATCCGAGAACGTGATCTGCACCAGCAGCAGCATGCCAACACCGTAAGGAGAGTCAAATCCTGGTGTTGGCAGCGCCGCAACGTCAAGTACAGTCACTTGAGGCGCATTGGTCGTGTCGACGACGATACTTGAGACAGTTGACGCGCTTGGCACCATCGATGCGATGACGTTTCCGGTCATAATCGAGTTGATGACGTTCCCTCCGGAATCGATCAAATCTAGCAGGGGTTGACCCGCGTTGGGTTGGCCATCCAAGACACCGTCAGTGAGATTTTGCCGTAGAAACAGATTCACCGGATTCCCGATGATAACGTTAAACGGACTCGACAGCAGCTCGATCGCTGTTTTCGTCCAAAGCTCTCGAAACGGGTCCTTCACATAGAGCGAGAACAGCAGTGTGTAGTCGTCTCCGACTTTGTCGATGCGTAGACTACGAAAGGTTGCGACTCCTTCATGAACGTAGGCTCGCAGCGATCTGCTCGGTGCGAGGGCTCCTCCGGACGGGTTGGAGGCGATCGAAACCCTGATGAAGCTGGTGTGGTCGGCTTTGAGTGTGTTCCCACCAGCATCGATGAGCTTGAGCACGGGCTGAATACCGAACGCCCTGCCACCAGTGGACTCTTTCGGTGTAGACAAAAGCACGAGCTGGTTACACTCACCTTCTGCGACCGTGAAGGGGTTTGTATCGACGCTCGAACCGCCTGGTAGCACGAGGTTCGTCGTATAGCGAAGGTAGTACGGCGATCCCGCGACATCGATGTACAGCCCCAGGAACTTGGCCATGCCGCCGTAGATGTACACGGTTAGACCGCTCGCTGGCAGTAGCTGCCCGCCCACCGGGTTCTTCAAGATCTTGAGCGTCACGTACCCAGTGTTGATCGAACGGACCGTATTGCCACCTCTGTCGACAATGGCGGCGACGGGCTGTGGCTTGAACGGCGTACCGCCGAACGCTGTACTGATATCGGTCCGGATGGCAATCGTGAACGGCTCGCCCACCACGATATCGAAGCTCGCGGTCTCGGCGCGCACCCCATGGTAGACCGAGACTAGCGTGATCGTGTACCCAACGCCGACCAGATCGATGTACAGGTCGGAGAACCGCGCGACGCCGTTGACGAACGTGGCCACATTGGCAGACGGTTGCAAAATCTCGAAGCGCGACGGCGCCGCGCCGATCTGCGCACGCACGGTGCCGTCGTTGACAGACGTGCGGATGTTGCCGTTGGCGTCGGTGAGCGCGACCACGGGCTGCAGCTGCAGCGGCTCGCCAGCGACCGAGGAGACGGGCTGCACGAGCACGATCAGCGAGTTTGCTTCGACGGATAGTATCAATAAGTTGAGGCACCACAGGAGTATGCATGCGGAAAGGAAGAATACTGAGTGTGAGCTTGCCATGCGGCTGATGTGTGGTCTTCTCGTATGCGCGGTCGGCATTGAGTGGTTGTGTGGCGCAGCACACGCCGAGTTGGAGGGCGCACGAAGGGATAATGGTTAAAAGTAGAGAGAGGGATAGTTGCCATATAGCGTCAGCGATTCTATCTATCGCCGCGGGCTTTCTTGGATGGAGGTCGTGGGCAAGCGTTTCCTTTCCATTTTCTTTCTGGCAGTCATGGATACGCGCTGTGGACCACACCGCAAAGTGACGCTTCGGGGTACGAATCGGCGGTACAGTGTACCACTGTGTCGGCACCACTACGTATGACATGTTGAAGCAAGGCTGATGGCTCTGAACTGATTGGATGTGAGCAGCTCACGAGCTCCACGGTGGCGATGCTTCCGGTGCACACACAAGCAAGCGGTCATGGCGTATATAGTTATATGGGGGATGAGGTGGGAGGGCCCTTCAATGCTCCGTTGCGGGTTGGCTTTACCAGGCTGTTGCACAAGGACGATCCAACTAGCCACCAGTGGGACCTGTTCGAAAATCCACCTAGTTGAAAAGCATCGAGACCGACTTCTTGCCGTGGATGTTGCAGATCGCCTGCGCAACCAATGGAGCGATGTTGAGCTGCACGATCTTCTCGTTGCCCTTGCAGCTCTCAGGCAGAGGGGTCGTGTTCACGACCACGACCTCTTTCAGCGCCGACTTCTCGATGCGCTCACTGGCCGCGCCGTTGAACAGTCCATGCGATGCAAATGCGTATACGTTGCGCGCGCCGTGGTCGACCAGGTGCTGAGCGGCCTTGCAGAGCGTGCCGGCCGTGTCGATCATATCATCGACGATGATGCAGTCCGAGCCTTCGACGTTGCCCACCAGATCCATGCGGTCGATCTCGTTCGCCTTGATGCGCTGCTTGATGATCATGGCCAGGCCCGTGTTCTGAAGGCCGTGCTTCGTGACGAGCCACTCGCGGAACTTCTTTGCGCGAGCAACACCGCCAGCATCAGGGGACACGATCACGGGGTTCACGAGTTCGTGGTTACCGAAGTAAGTGACACCGACCAGACCGCCATCCAAGTTGTCCACTGGCACACGCGGGCCGAAGAAACCCTGGATCTGCCCACAGTGCAAGTCCACGGCGATCACACGGTCCACGCCCATAGCTTCCAGCAGACGTGCGACGTCGGCCGCCGAGATCGGTACACGCGCCGCCATCTTGCGATCCTGGCGCGCGTAGCCGTAGTACGGGATGACCGTCGTGATGCGGCGCGCCGACGCACGGCGCATGGTGCTGACCATCAGCAGCAATTCCATGAGGTTCTCGTTCACGGGCACGCACGTGGGCTGAACGATGTACACGTCCTTGCCGCGCACGTTCTCGTGGACCATGACGTTGACCTCCCCGTCGGCGAATCGCTCGACCGTGATCTTGCCGAGCGGCACGCCGACCAGGTCCGCGACGTTGCCCGCGAGCTCCTTATTGGCGTTGCCACTGAAGATCTTGAGACCGTTCATCTTGGGCTGCTTGGAAACAGTCGCCGGGCGCGGCAGCACGTTCTCCTCCAGGAACGCGGGGCGGTTGGCGTAGTTGCCGAGCGCGAGGCCCGAGGCCACGCAGCCCAGCGCCGCGACCGTCGTGGAGAGCGGGCGCGTGCGGCCGACGAGCTGGCGGAACATGGCTGTGGTAGGGTGGTGAGCGGACAGGCGAGCGCGCGAGGCGAGGTGCGCGGACAATTCAGCTGTGGGATCTGAAGGTTGCTGGCGGCACCACAGACGCGGCTGGTGACTGGTGGTGTGTTTTGGACGTGGATAGTGACCAGATCGGCTGGTTCCCGCGTTTGAGTGACGTATCGGTTTTTTCGTCAACAAGTCCCAATCGTCACCCTATTCGCGAGGTTATAAGAAATTTGTGATTTATTGCGGGATTCAGCTTTTTGTCCAAATAAATAGTAAATCTGGTAGATTAAGTGCCTTAAAAACGTTTATATCCCATAAATATATAAATATGATATAACCCCGAATACTCAGCATGCAACAGATATAACCCTCGATTATTTAATGCGAGCCGAACGATTTCAAATCAGCTGGAACCAGGTTTACACACGGATAGAGGTAGAATACCGGTGGTAGGACAGGCATTCTGCCTCAGACAGATTTCAAATCGGTCAAGACCAGATTTGGAATCCACAGTCAATATCAGTGTGAGTCACAGTTTAGAGAAAGTAGAGCAAATTCACTCGGTAAATGAAAATAGCCTGGTCGGGGAAAGCAAAATAGACACATCTTGCCCAAATCCAACACCAACTTTTATTGTATCGTTTACTTTTCTCTTGTCGAGTGCCCAGCATCACGAACGGCTCCCATATAGCGACAATTTCCTTATTCTGCCACTCCGCGTAACCCGATCCTACAATTTTGTAACACTGATTTGTAACCTTTTCACCTCGTTTCGGGGTCCAGCAAATAAGCCTAATACGCCAATACATGCAAATGTCGGCTACACTCGTGAAGTTAAATTCGTACTTAAGACATTTGATACAGTGCCACAGTTTCCCGCGCTTCTCCAAGATGCTGCGGATCCAAATAAACACCAACACGAACCAGGACCGATCCAACCAGCCATGGATCCGCACGAGACGCCGCGTCCCGCATCCCGATACGGCGCCGGTGCTATGTACGGGATCACAACTGAGGAGGAAAGGCGGCTGCTGGCCACGCCCGCGACAAGCGTCAGCGGAGGCTCCACCGGTGCGGCGTAATTGCCTGATCTGTCGGGAGATTTGCTTGTAACTTCTGACTGTTGGAACACAATACGACGCTGCAGGCTTTGCGTTCTCGGGCACGCCGTCGGCATTTGGCGGCGTGGATCCGCTCACACCCGAATCTCGCGCCGAATTGCTCAAAATCGGCGCGATCTCTACTCCTTTCGCGCCGCCGCCACCGCCGCCGCCGCTTAGGAAACCGCCACCCAGCGACCGTGACGACACGCCGCTGTCGCCTCACAAAGCGCTGATGCACACGCTCAACTCGCTCACGCAGTCCAAGATCTCGTACGACCGGAACGCGCCGGCCGGCTCGCGTGTGACCATGGCAAGCAGCAGCGCGACTTCGAGCCTGCCCAGCGGCAGCACCCAGCTCCAGTATGCAGCCTCGTCCAGCGCCAGCGCCGCCGGCTCGAGCTTTGCCAGTCGCACGCTGCAGTCGCAGCGCTATGGCAGCCACGTGTCGGGCGCAGCAGCAGCGTTGTCATCGGCGTACTCGGGGGTGTCGATGTCGACTATGACGGCAGAAGAACTGGCCGACCGGTCGGGATGCGGCTCTGAAATCTACTACCACACGCCTATTCGCATCCGGCTGAACAACCACCAGAGTCTCCGCATCATGGGCGTCGACCTCCAGAAGATCAAGCGAACAGACAACAGCGCGTTGTCCTCGACCTCGCGTCGCTCTTCCGTGGTCTCGGGTCCCAGCCCATCTCCGGGGTCGCAGTGGGAACTTGATCTTGGCGGAACGGGGCTGGGCGACGACCCCGCTCAGACTTTTTTCTTGCAGAATGCCAACAACCGAGCGGACCGCGGAGAGGTCCATTTCACGGATACGGTCGTACTTCAGTGTGTGGACGGCGACGGATTCTACCATTTCCTGTCGTTTGACGCGGCGAAGAACGAAGTGAAGCTCAAGCGCGCCCCCGTGATCACCAGCACAGAAAAGTTCCGCCTAATCAACCCGAAGGTCCCTATCGAGAAGCGCGACGACAGCCGGCTCTTCTCGGATTCTATCGGCTCTTTAGAGGCATCGCTCGCGGTTGGAACCAGTGACGCAACCTCTCGGAATGCCGCGTCCAGGGCCTTGTGGGAGCAAGAGCGAGCGCTCACGACGAGCGACAGAGTCATGTTTCGAGTTGCGTCAGGCGACCGATTCGTGTCGGTTCGTCGCGACAAGTACGAATCTCTGTACACCCTCGCGCTTGAACCGGAGCGAGACAGCGCGAGTGTTAACGACTCGCTTATTCAGCACTGGGAAGTTACCAAGGCAAACATCCCGTATGACCCGGTGTGGAATCGGGAGCGCGAGTACTTGACTGGTCAGGCATCCCTTCATCACGACGGGAAGCGTCAAACTGATCAGGGTGATGTCAATTTGCCGCCGCTGTCGTCGTTTCCTCCGTCGGTTCAAGAAAGCATCATGGTCGACGACTTACTTTTTACACTTGTCGGTGTGGAGGGCCGCTACATCAAGTTGCAAGTAACGGAAACTGCGTCTTCATCGTCTACGATGCACCAGGCGTTCAAGTTCGTGCTTCCTCAGTACGGCATGGATCCTTCAATCTCGACTCTTGTGGCTCGGTGCTTTCCGCTGGGCGAGTTCTACTTGAAACTTTCTCTCTACGTCGAACAGTACTCTCGGTACGAGCATGGCCAAGTCAACCATGCCTTTTGTGCAGCACTGAAATCTCTGCTCAAGGAATATACGATCGTCATCGCTCAGTTGGAACACCAGATGAACGCATCGAAGGATTCGTTGACCTTGCAGCAAATGTGGTACTATCTCCAGCCCAGTGTCAGAACAATGGAGATGCTGAGCAGGCTGTGCGATGCGTGTCGAGATACTTCGGGCGGTGGGGCTCTTCTGTCCGAGATTCAGAGAATCAAGGCTTCTCTGGGCGGTGACGCCAAAGCTCGGCAAGTGTTTTCATTTCTGTTGGAGCGTGCCAGCGTCCCATACCTGAAAATGGTGGAAAGCTGGATTTACCATGGCGAGCTGGTCGATCCATACGACGAGTTCATGGTAAGAGGGAATGCTTCTCTTGCTCACGAGGACGTGGCAACCGACGAATACTCCAGGTATTGGGAGAACCGTTTTACTCTCCGGCAATCTCAAGTTCCAAAGTTCCTCTCCCGGGTTGCGACCAAGCTATTGGCGGCGGGCAAGTACCTGAATATATTCCGAACCTGCAGTCGCCAAGTCGTCTGTCCGTTCGCTGGACCAATCGCCTACGCGGACAGCGAGTCGACTTACGACGAACTCATCGACCGAGCCCACTCGTATGCCAGCCGAACGCTTCTCCAATTTCTCGTGGTTGAACACGATCTGACGAACCGCCTTGCTTCGCTCAAGCACTACTTTCTCATGGATCAAGGCGATTTGTTCGTGGACTTCATGGACGCAGCGGATGGCGAAATGAAGATGGACGCAAAGCGCGTCGGTGCCTCCCGCCTCGAGTCGTTGCTCCACATGTCACTTCAGACTTCGACATGCTCGAATGATGTATACCGAGACGATTTGACGTGTACGCTACCGGCAGTCGGCTTGCTGAGCAAGCTCGAAGACATCCATCAACGTGCCCTGAAAGGGGCGAATGATGCGGTTACTGCATCTCGGCACCCAACAAGTTTGGCCGCGACTGTCGGTGCGTGATCGCCTCACACTGACACCTAAAAAACTCAAGATACTAACGAACGTTTTTACAGGCTACCGTGTCATTGAGGCGTTTGCACTGGAGTTCACCGTGCCCTGGCCGGTATCACTCGTTATTTCGTGCTACGCGCTCTCCAAGTATCAGATGCTGTTCCGCCATTTGTTCTACTGCAAGTACATTGAAAAGCGTCTCGGGGACGCTTGGCTCAACCACCAAGCAATCAAGGAGTTTTCCATACGCGATGAAATGAGCAGCTCGTTCCAGCTGCGGCAGCGAATGCTCCACTTCCAGCAGAACCTGCTGTACTACATGATGGTCGAAGTCATCTCGCCACGGTGGCATGCGTTCCAGCGGCAGCTCGCCGATGTTCAGACGGTGGACGAGATAATGGAGCACCACGGCGCGTTTCTGGATATGTGTCTGAAGGAATGCCTGCTGTCCGATCCTGCGTTGCTTCGCATGATTTACACGCTGATGAACCATTGCGTCTCACTTGTCGATCAAGTCGAATTGCTCACGAGCCCGTACGTGCTGGATGAAGAAACTATCAAGGCGGAACGTGAGCGCCAGCGAGAACGTCGAGCCGAGAAGCGAGCCCAAGATGAAGCGGAATCAGCTATGCTGCGCTACAACAAGACTGTAGGCAAGAAGAAAGTCCTCAAGCGAAGGGAGTCTTCGTATGCCGACGTGCGAAAGCAACGCATCAAGAACATTTCGGACGAGCTCCGGCATTCCGTCACCGTGATCAACGAAGGCGAAACCAGCAACAGCTTTCGGCGGATCACTCTCGACAT
The DNA here is from genome assembly GCA_023336445.1 of Pythium dissimile. Lineage (NCBI taxonomy): Eukaryota > Oomycota > Peronosporomycetes > Pythiales > Pythiaceae > Pythium > Pythium dissimile. The sequence goes on along the minus strand of JAADWZ010000166.1, from coordinate 14,008 downwards.
CCAGATGAAATTCGACTCGCACTTTGCTGACTTCATGAGCCAGCTGATGCGCCGATCCAATCTGCAGGTGAGAGACATCCTTTGTCGGTGGTGTTTTAATTCGTCATTTCTAACATTTTCCCGTGTGTGATCCAGCGCGATGCCCACTTGTCCAATCTGTGCACGCGGCTCGACTACAATGGCTTCTACGCCGAGAAAGCCAAGGCCCAGCAAGGGCGGCAACATCACCAGCAGCGTGCTCTGTAGACGACCGGAGTAAAGAGAGAGAGAGTGAAGGAGAGAGTTTTCTCTGAAGTCGTGACTGTTTCTGCTGGTATTTCACATCTTTCATCACATCTCATCGTCGTCTGTGTCGGCGAGATCTGGACCAACGCTGCGGGGCACATTACCTTGAGCGCTCGCGAGCTTGGCGAGCTTTTCCTCGAGAGCCTTCATCGCTCGAGCCCTATTCACAGGAAAAATGTCAAATTCGTCAGTATTCCCGAATCTCCGAGGCAATTCAACAACACCACAGATACCCACTTTCGTCTCTCAGCGATCGGATCTTCTGGCGCGTTCTGTTTCATTGAAAATAAAGCAAGAGCCATGTTAGTCCTAGTCAGGACAACACGAATCATCGAGTATTTGATTGAGACGTACGGAGGTAATGGGAAGCGTGGGCTTGGCCTTCGCGGATCGATTCTTAAAGTACCCACAGAGCTTGACGACGTTGAAGCAAAAATTAGCGAATGGGCCGACAGCAGATCTGTGAAGCAAGCTCCCCCAGCGAGCGTTAGTACGCCGGCCATTCGGAGAACTCAGATTGGTCGATCTGACAACGTACCCGCAAAAGTCGGGCAGCAGAATGACCAGCGCAAAATCGTCCGAGACGTCCCCGACGGTGCCGTCCAAGTTTTTATTGAGAAAGCGCAGAAAGTACCAGCCGAAGAAGCCGCCTAGCACTGAGTAAGGGCCGGCGCCGATCAACGCCACGCGAAGCGGCACTGTAGACGTCGACCAGCCCACAAGCGAACACAGCGAGAAGAAGAGCGAGGCCGCGAGCGGGTACAACTGGAAAGGGCATAAATACATGGGGGTACTCGTCAGGTTCAGAGCCTGTTGTTCTTTTGTGCGGCTGTTAGAAAGACACGTACACGCAGCTTGAGCGCTGGGAAGATTGGCGCCGTGGCGTGCGGGTTTGGCTTCATGAAGGCCACGAGTAGCGCAGTGATGCCGCCCGAGAAGCCCGAGAGTCCCGATTTTCTACGAAAATACCGCAATGATCAGTATTTGTTGTTGCTTCATTTGCTGAATGGAGAGATGCAGTAGCGTACAGATAGACCGGCTCGCGGAAGATGATGTACAAGCTGAAGAGCTCGACGAAAATCACGAGGCTCGCGACCACGTTGACGAACACGAGCAGCTTGACGAGCCCGGCGGCGCCGAGATCGGGCTCCACACGTTTCGCCAGCCCAAATGCCACTGGCAGAACGATGACCAACTGGGTACGTTATTATGGACGTAGTCAGTTGGTACAATTCTTCATGATCGAAGAGCTACAAGACGTGGACGCTGTACCTGCACGAGGTGTGGGTGGTAGAAGCCCGCCGTGAGGTAGACCCACGGGCGTATATGTTCCAGGATGGCGCTATCAATGGTACTCTAGGAGTTTAGACCATCGGATTGCTAGCAGAGGAGGCACGCGGAGCACGTACTCGGCGACCGACATGGCGAGGATGCCGGCGGGTTCGTCCTTTGGGGAGAAGACCGCGCCGACAATCCACAGCAGGATCAGTAAGAACACGAGGCCAATCGTCGCAGGGAGCTAGGGAAGAGATGGCGTAATCATTAGTACTGGTGGGAAGAGAGAGACGAATGGAGGCGGCACCAAGAACACACATCCATACCCGCATATTCGTTGCGTGTCTGTCTTGAAGCAAGTTTCAGGTGCTGGTTCGCATATTTTTTGAATAAGCTACTAAGTTCGCAGCTGCCGAAAATTCGTCCATAGGTTCGTTCTGAAAGTAACACCAGCCGTAAATTACATGGCACCCAGCAAATGACCCCGCTTGAGTGACAGTAACCTGGCCAACATTGTCACAGAAGTGAGGAGGATGTCACTAAAGTGGTTACACTATTGCGCAACCTGATGCTCGTGATGTCAACACCAGGAAAGCCCGACACAAGAAAGTGCGGAGAAGCACGCGGCGGCCAAGCGAGTGTCAACGAACGCGCCAGTACAGCATTCGCAACAAGAGAGAATATAGCCACCATGGTCGCCACCAAGGTTCTGCTGATCGACAACTACGACTCGTTCACGTACAACCTCTACCAGGTAACAAACTACGGATCCCAGCAGCTCACTTCATTTAATGATACACACTCACGCTCGCTGCTTTTGGGGGGATTGGGCACGTGCAGTACATGGCGCAGCTCGGCGCCGAGGTGGAGGTGCGACGTAACGACCAGGTGACGCTCGACGAGATCGCGGCGATGGGCATCGAGCGCATCCTGATCTCGCCTGGCCCGGGGTACCCGAAGGACGCCGGCATCACACTCGACGTCATCCGAACGTTTGCCGGCAAACTGCCGATCGCGGGCGTGTGCCTCGGGCACCAAGCGATCTTTGAGGTCTTTGGCGGCACCGTGGACCATGCGGGAGAGATCATGCACGGCAAGGCCTCGACTATGGTGAGCGATGGCAAGGGCTTTTTCAAGGATATGCCCACGGAGTTCCAAGCGATCCGCTACCACTCGCTCGTGGGGCTGCCCGAGACGCTCCCGTCGGAGCTCGAGGTGACGGCGACACTCAAGGGCAGCGACATGATCATGGGCGTGCGCCACAGAAAGTACAAGATCGAAGGCGTGCAATTCCACCCGGAGAGCATTCTCACGGAGAACGGCATGATCATGATCAAGAACTTTTTGGAGATGTAAAGTGGACACCTCGGGTGAGTTCTGCGGATCATTCAGTATAAAGTGCATAGAAAGCTCGAGATAAATCAAAACAACCATTAGGAAGTACCAGTTCGTAGCAGATTTGTCGTCGCTTTTTTTTTAACGGCACAACGAGCACATAGACAGAGGCGGGCGCAGCACGATGACAGTCGAATTCAACCGAGCCGCATCGCAGAGCAGCGCCGAGCCGCTTTAATTCTAGTCTTCAGCGAACGCAAACTCAAGGTCGCTGTCTCCGTTTTGGCCAGATGACGATGCAATCGTCGGCAGCTGCTCGACGACGTCCGAATTGTCTGCTGTCCACGTGAGGAACCGCTGGAACTGCTGCGAGGTCATGGTATTGCGCGTGTGCTGTAGCAAGCTCTGTATACGACAGACACGGGAAAGGATGAGAATGCATGCAGATACTACGACGAAATCATAAAAGCCTAGGCGTACCTCGATTCCTGGGAAGTATAGCCAGTCGTGGACGCGGAGTGCTGAAAAACACTTGGCGATCGCGTCCAGCTTGCGTGTTTCCTCGCGCGTGTGATGCGCCAAACTCTGGAGATGTCGGCACTGCTCGTCGGATAACCGCAGCTGCGTGCGCAAAGTGCTGAACAGCTCAGAGTTCTCCGATGCGGCCGCAATCAGCACTTGATTTTCAAGGTTCGCTTTCCGGATCTGACGAATGCGGAGAATAAAAATGCTCTGTTAGATACCATCCGCTAGAAACAGAAGGAGCACAGTGTGGCGACTCACTGCCGTGGTGTTCTGCAGATGCTGGCCGAGGATGCGGCCCAGCAGCTCCGTCTTGGCTTCCTTCGGCATGGTTGCATGTCGCAAGTGTTCTCCGCCGTTGTAATCTGTACAGACCCTATAAGTAGGCCAGCCAAAGGGGCGTGAAAACACACACATGCAGTGAACACACCTAGCGCTGTCTGCAAGTCCTGCGGGTGGCCAGCACCAAAAGAGTGGGTCTTGAGCAGATTCAACGAATTCTCCAGCTTGGAGACCTCGCCTTCGTATGTTTCCACCATGTTCTTCTTCTTTTCTCGGCGTACACGTGCAGACGCGCGGTTCCGCTCGAGGCGGCGCTGGCGGCGGTCGTCTTCTTCTTGCAGTTTTTGGTAGATCGATAACAGATCCGGGGTCTGCATAATCTGCTTGATCTGTTCCGAGCCGACGAGGGACGGATCCGTTCCGCTAACACGGGCAAGAAGCGTCGCGTCCATGGTCAGACCGCCTGTACTGGCAGCGAATTGCGCGGCCGAAATGCCCGCGATCTCTGTTGGAGGTGGCGGCTTCTTCTCATCGCCAGAGCTGCTATACTGGGCATTGCTCGCAGCGTACGCCGCCTGTGCAGCCGCCATCGCCGGCGCGTCGGTGAACGACATACTACGCATGCCCGTCGACGGACTTGGCTGCTTTGTTGAGCGAGTGATCTGCGCTGTCGATGACGTTGCCTTCTGTCGGCTCGCTCCAGCGGCGTTTCCGCCTTCCTGAGTGTTGGGGACACTCGGATTCGCTGCAAACAAAAAATGCGGGGGCGTCTTCCACTGGCCCTGCGGCGCCTGTCGCTTGGATGAGCTGGGCATCGCATCGCCGCCGCCGTTCGAGATTCTGGCGGTGGCAAACTGTGCGTGGAGATCTTCGGGTCGAGAAGTCATGGGCACGTGGGCGAATCCAAACGGAATGCCTCCTGGCGGCGGCGGAGCTGCTTGCTGCTGTGGCGGATTTGGCGGCACGTACGACGGTAGCGAGGTCGGTAGGTCGCCATCGGCATCGCTGTTGCCATTCATGTAGTTGCCGGCGTACTGCGCCTGCGGGTTGTAGCCCGGATTCTGCATGGTCTAAAATCTGAGGAGGTCCTCGTGGTGGTGTGCGCGCTACGGGTGTTTCAGGGCGAACTACCGGCGCGGGCTCGCGCTGATGCGCTGCGTGTTGGTTGATGATGTGGTGGGCACGTGTTGTGGAGCGCCCACCGAGACAGGGGGCGCGAAATTCAGAGACGGCGGGACGACAGCGCGGTCGCTTGAGCGGGCAGCAATCGGTTACTCCACCGTGGTGACACGGAAGGCACCGTTCTCTTGTTTGGGCGGCAGACAGACCTTGAGGTACAGTTACATACCGGTATGGGTTACACTGGGGACCGCAAAGAGGTACACTCTTACTCGCCTTCAAAAATGTGGTGAACGGTGATGTGCACGCGTCACGAATTGACCTGGGTGATGACACCCAGTGCATCACTCACAAGTACGGTACTTGTACCGGTTTTTAATTCACAGTATACACATGTATAGTTTTCAGTGTAAGCTCGCCATTCGAAAGTCGATAGAAGGGGAAACCATGGGCATCGACGGCCTCCTTCGACAGCTTAAAGACGCGGTTCTCGAGACTCATCTGCGACGCTACCATGGGCAAACGGTTGTTGTAGATGCCTTCTCGTGGCTCCACAAAGCGTGAGTCCAGAATCGCTCTGTAGCCACAGCAGTGCCTGGCGTAACGGTCAGGATTGTGATGGGAGTCTCATCCAATCTCTGGACCTACCGTAGATGCTACGGCTGCGCATTTGAGCTTGCGACGGGCAAAGAGACCGACGCGTATGTGCGCTATATGCTACGGAAAGTCGATCTTCTACGCAGCTGCGGTGTCGGTGACGTCATCTTGGTGTTTGACGGTGATCGACTCCCGCTAAAGGTATTGTAGGATCTCCGCGGATCCGGGTTTTTCTTCCGTACTCATGGCCCTCCTTGTATTTCTACACAGGCATCCACACACACCAAGCGAAGCGACGGCAAGAAAGAGAACCGCGAGCTTGCGTTCCAGAGCATGGCGGACGCCCAGCGGCTCAACGGCGCCGCGCGTCAGGACGAGATCTCCAAGGCGTACTCGCATTTCCAGCGCGCCGTGTCCATCACGCCCGAGGTCGTCACGACCGTCATGCAGGCACTTCGACAGGCCAATGTCCGCTTTGTGGTCGCGCCGTTCGAGGCTGACGCGCAGATGGTGTGGATGTGCAAAGCTGGACTCGCGAGCGCCATCGTGACCGAGGATTCGGACGTGCTCGTGTACTGTCTGGCCGCTAATGTCGACTGTCACGTGCTGTTCAAGATGGACGATGGTGGCATGGCGCAGGCGCTGTCGCGGAAGATTCTCCATGAACATACAGCCACGACCGACAACGCGTTCCTGAAGAGAGTGCATCATTTGACCACTGGGGACAAAGAGGCCACGCGGATGTTTGTCCAGTTCTGTGCGCTCGCTGGTTGTGATTTCCTCGCGTCGCTTCCCTACATGGGCGTTGTGGTACGTTGCGAATGGGTACAGTCGCTCGAATGGGTGGAACTGCCTGTGTGTGCTGACCGCTCTTTGTTTCTGTGTAGACTGCGCTGAAGCACGTTTTCAGCTTCCGCGGCGCGCCCGGTCCACTGCGCGTACAGCGCCTACTCAGCAAGCTCTCGTCGTCCGGCACCAAAGTGCCACCGAATTTCTACAAACAGTTCCAGCAGACTGAGAGCATTTTCTTCCACCACATCATCTTCAATTCGATCGAGCAGACGTGCGAATTCCTCGTAGACGACGTGCACGCGCACTGCCATCCGGACGTGTTTGCTCGCGTCAAAGAATCGCTCGGCATCACGACAACCAACGCGTGCCTCCACTCACTTGCGAAGGTACCGACCACGAGCTTTCTTGGGACCGTGCCACAACGTGAGATCATGATCGCGGTATTCAGTGGCGAGGTGTGTTCACGAACAAAGAAGCGACTATCGACCCCTTGCAGAACAAACAATGCGGAAGAGCCCACTCAAAATGAATCCATCGCTCACGAAGACGACACCGTGGACCAAGACGTTGATGTCTTCGTGCCAGGGCCACTCCTTCGAAGGGTACCACCAGGTCGAAATCCAATCGCTGACCCCGCCGTTGAGGAACGGAAACTTGTTCAGCGCGCCCAGCAACGTGATGCGACGATGCGAAGTTTACTGAACACCTACGATCCGACAGGCGCGTTAGCTGCTTCATCACAAAAGGCCGAAATTCGGTCTGATCCCTCGATTGAGCTTGTGAAGTCTGTGCACAACGCGCCGATCCGGCAGCTCGTGGGTCCGACACGCTCGACGGGCAGCATTTCCGCGCCACTGGCCACCGTTTTCACCATGAAAGAACTCGCCCAACGACATACGCGAGTCACTAACACCGGGCCAGTGAGGTCAACCATCACCAAGACCCCCGAGTCCGGCAAAAAGAGAAAATTGTCGACTAGCTCAGTACCAGGCTCTTCGAAGAAGTTACCAGGGTCCAATGTGAAAACTCTATTCAACTTCTTCCGCAAGAAATGAGACTGCAAGAACACACAAAGGTGTGTTCTTGCAGTCTCTTGTGGATCCGTGCGCCTCCTTCAAGGCTCTAGCTAGCCTGCAACTCGAAGCGACGATAACTTGGTGCGGTTAGTCGGCTCAGTTGTCTTCAAATTCCCTCGGGATTTCTCCTGCATATCTGCCAACCACTCCTCTGCCCGAAAGGAAGTGCAATTATGTACTTTCAAGTATCAGCTATCCACTGCCCAGCTGCTCAATCCGATACTGCAGCTACCTCACCTCCCGCCTTCACTTTGTGGGAGATCTTGAGCACCTTGGCGGCGACATCCAGCAGCCGCTCGTCTTGCTCGACCTGCCATGATCCTTCCACGATTGTGACTGCTGTGTCGAACAGCGCCTTCCCAACAGCCTCATCGTAGTGGTGGCTGATGCTATAACCGACCTGATCCAGCGACGTGGCGTAGAACAAGCAGGCAGCCACAAGAAAAGCCACGTGGCCCGTGTAGTTGAGCGTCTCGATTGTCAACTCGCCCGAGCGGAACGCGTGCGTGGTGCGATGCGCGTACTTGCCAAGGCTTGAGATGTCGACGTCTGCGAGGTTGGAGCCCTTGATGGTGAACTGCTCTGCGAGCGTCGGATCCGACTGTCGGTTGAAGTGTTGGTCGAGCATGATGAGCGGCAGCGCCATAGTCGGGACTTCTTCAGCGCCCGCGCGAGGTCCCAGAACCGCTGCATCGTGACGCAGATGGTTGGTGTGGGCATCTCACTCGCAGTGATGAAGCAGCCGACGGCCGCCGGGTCGATGGGCGTGGCTACGCGGTGCCGCATGTCGAAGTTCATATACAGCCCGAGCTTGAAGACCTCGCTCTCGGTCGAGTTGGAGGTGAGAATGTAGCTGAGGAAGATTAAGGGCGGCCAAGGCGCCGAAGAATGTGGTGTTCTGCTCGCGGCACTTGGCGAGGATCTTGGCCGAAGGTTCTCTTTCGAGCCATCGGAAAGAAGATGGTCGACGGGTTCTTGGGCGGGTTGACGAGACGGAAGTCTTCTTGCTGGTCGTTGGGCGGGAGCAGGTGCGTGAACGTGAGCGACAACTTGAGCAGCGAGCGCATGTCGAAGTTCATGACCAATCGAAGAATCGGGCTGAGGATCGAGTGGCCGTCCAGCTTCACCTCCAGCAGCGATCGCGGCAGTGGCAGCTCAGTCACTGTCGTCGTGGAGGTGTTCTCGCGCGAGGCCTCGGCAGCGAACGTGAGGACGTCGTTGAGGATGTAGTTGCCCGACTTGCCGTCTGAGAGGTGGTGGTCCGAGAAGAGTATTAATCGCGCGCGGTCGTTCGCTGCGTCGACCCACACGTGGAGCGTGAACGCGAACTGCGAGTACCGTCGCACGGCGTGTGACCAATGGGTTGCACGAACGGTTGGTAGTGGCTGTCGCTGAGACCATCGGCGTCGGTCTGCTTGATGTGGAGCAGTCGCTGCGCGGTGAAGTCGTCGCGCGTAAGCGGCGCTGGATCTCACCCATGACAAACGCGTCTTTGACCATCTTCAGACACATGCGTGGGTGCTTGTTGAACGTTTCGTGAGTGCGGTCGGGAGATGACGCACAAGCTCGCTGGTTTGGCCACGCACAACCAACACGTGCGCGACCATGAACTACTGGTCTTCCGAGAGCGTCATGGCGCGCTCAATCGATCGAAGCGGCACGCACTCGCTGGTACAAGTCGAGCCGGCTGCGGACGAGAGAGAAGCGGAAGCTGAGGTTGCTGACATGACTTCGAGCGGGGTGCTGGACTGGGAAGATGGACGAATGAGTGAACGGCGGAGCGAATTGCTTGGCCAAAGTTGTGAGTCCGCTGCCTCGGCCATCGCGTGGTATCAATACCATGCTGTGCTGGCGTATCTTGTCGAGAGGACTGGGTCGCACTTCCTCTGAACTACTGGCCGCGCATCTGCTTGTCAGTGTCTGCTGTTCGGGAATCAACGAGCTGATTCCATGCTGTGCGCGCCGGCGAAGAAATCCTACCAACCCACTAGAAAACGGACGACGAGACAGAAAGAGCGATTAAGCGTAAGCAGAAAGCTTCTTGTGCACAGCGAAGCAGATGCAAGTCGAAATCCGTATCATGGCCAGCGCTTGGTAGCGCTATTGTATTGTCTGGAGCTGGCTGCATGAATTGGAATCTCCAGTTTTGTTCCCATTTCCTCATCTTCCTCTCAAAATGAAACTGAAACGCGTGAGCGTCCTATATTAGGCATCTGAGGACGGTCTGTACTAAAATACGACTGATTTGGGAATGTAAATCAGCCACTAAAATACGAGGAACGGATCTTCAAGTGGGGAGCGCATTTGCTGGTTTCTGCCACATTCCACCTCGAACATCTACCTGCTCACATGGCGGCCTCGAACCTGCGCCGCCTCGGGCGTCTCGCGCCAGCCTCGAGCGTGCTGTTCGTCTGCGACATCCAGGAGATCTTCCGTAAGAGCACGTTCCAGCTGCCGACACTGGTCCACGGCACCACGACCCTCGTCGCGGCCGCCAAGGAGCTGCAGCTGCCCGTGGTCGTTACCACGCAGAATGCCGCGCGACTGGGCGACACAGTCTCGGAGATCACGCAGGAGCTGAGCGGCTACAGCAACGTCGCGAATTTTGATAAGACGCTCTTCTCCATGCTCACGCCCGAGGTCGAGCAGCACGTGGCGGCGCTGCCCCAGCAGCCCAAGTCGGTGATTCTCTGCGGCATCGAAGGCCACGTGTGCGTGCTCCAGACCTGTCTGGACTTGTTGGACAAAGGGTACGACGTCCATGTGGTCTCGGACGCCGTTTCTAGCTCCACGTCGTACAACCGCGCCATGTCGCTTGAGGTGAGGAGATTGTAGTTATGGAGTACGTGGCCCTGGAGTGGAGTCGTTTGCGCTTACATAGCCGTATTTGTGGGGGGGGGGAAATCAGCGCATGCGCCAGTCCGGCGCGTTCATCACGTCGGTCGAGTCGACGATCTTTCAGCTCGCGGGTGACGCCAAGAACCCGAGCTTCCGTGCGATCTCCAAGATCATCAAGGAGCACCTAAAAGTGGAGAACGGATTCGACCGCCAGACGCCTCGTTTGTGAAGATGGACGCGGATTTACAGTGTATCTGGCATTGAGAAGTTCCCTATATGCGAATACAAGGAGCCTATACGTAGTGACGAGCAAAATACCCGCAATTCTTTTATTTTCCTATCGTTGGATACACTTGCTTCGCAATTGAGTGACTTTGAGCGCGAGAAGTGCTATGCACTCAGGTGGTGTTTTCAAAACCACCATCGTGGTGGTACTGCATCCTAATACTATTAGGCTAATACTTGCACTTCTGACTGCATTGAAGGCCGAAACCACTTCAAGTTCGTTCCACGCTTTTTTCATGAATCAGCCAAGAGAGCTCCACCAAAGTCTTTCGAAACCCCAAATCGATCCGACCGCTCTAGAAGAAGGAAAAGCCCAAGAAAGGCGACCTGTGGGATTCCAAGAGATCTCAACTTATTGTGAGGCTCTCTCATGAGTTGAGGGGTTCCTCTGATCTTGTCCGCTTTTGGTTCCACGACTGTGCTTGTAAACAGGAGTGACTGTACGTGCCCGGCCAGAATAATGTTCGTGCTCTCTGCACGCTCGTCATTGATGGTGGGGGTGGCTGCTTACTTGCTGCAACCAGATGCATGATAAAAAGCAGAGCCACAAGGGTTGTTGGATGTACTTTGCAGAACAGTGCACAGTGCCAGTGTCAGCCTGGTTCGCTGATGGACTTTTTCCAAACTCACACGGGTACGTACATGCTATTGGACAATATACCAGTTTTAAAAACCGGTATTATGTCTCACTTGTGGGAGATGGGTACGGCACTGACGTGGAGTCAGTTCACACACACAAACCGTTCCGATTGTGCTGGAGGTTCCATGGAGCCTCCAGTGGAACCTCATACTTGGAGGTCCAAACCCGAGCATCTCTGGATTTTTCCGGCCAAGACTCATACAACTTTTGTGACTATACGCTGCGGCAACACGACACCCATCCAGCAAGATTCTCCGAGTCAGGACAGCGCGGTGGTCCAATTGTCGCGACTGATGGACCTAACAATCGACCAACATTGATCCAACGGGCCTGTCGTGGAGCAGCCTGTCAGATCTAGTATCGATATCAACGGCACTACATTTATTGTCAATTGGATGCGCTTCGCAACGCTTCGGCTGACCAGCGAGGGCATGCCTGGACAATTCTTCTTGACTGTGCTTACGAGTAGATCACGTACCGCACTGTGAATTCCAAACACTCGGTTCGTCTGAACCCAATCTGTTTGGGAGGTTGGTTCCCACTCCATGTGTCACCAACACTTGTTGTTTGAACTGAGAAAGTTGGACTGGGCACTGGGGTTGCGGCATTCGTTCACTCAATTGTGCCCAATCCCTTCGCCAAATCATGTTTCTACTCGTTGGGATTGAACTAACTATGCACTATTACCTGCAAAACTTAAGAGTCATACTTGGGCCGTTTCTGCACAAGTAAAACAGTGTTTTGGTCCATTTTCCGTTTCGAAGAGTCGGCGTGCCAACTCTTCCTGCCAAAACCCGAGCAGTTGCAGGATTGCTCTTCCACGCTGGTTCCAACAGGGCATCTGTTGCTCCAACATGGGAGCATCTCCCTCCATTTGCCTCTCTCTGCTCCCTGGTTCTTTTCTCTCTCCCATCCACTGTTGCCAACAGCGTTGGGGCCATCGCACCACCTCCGTTGGCCATTTCCCAACTTTCTCGTCCTGCCAACTTTGGTCACGAGAATTTCCAACAACTCGCCGCTAATAATGAAGTGCTTTGCGACCTCGAGCGCCTTGGTGGCGGCTGCCATCGCCGCCTCCGCGGCGTCGGCCACGACCATCTTCGTCAAGAACCTCTGCGATTTCCAGGCTGATTTCTATGACAACAAGGGATCGGTCCCGCTAGCCCCCGGCGGCACCCACGAGCGCCACCTCCCTGATGGCTTCATGGGCATGTTCCGCCACGGCGCCAACCCGCAGGCGACGCTCGCTGAGTTCACCATGGCTGGCGGCAAGGCCTGGTACGACATCAGTATCATCCCGACCGCGCCGGGCAAGGGCCCCGAGTACTGCGAGAGCCTGGCGGCCTGCAAGGCCTTGACTGGCGGCACCGGCTACAATGTGCCCATGCAGCTTGCGCCTCGCAGCGGCATCAACGGCGCCCACTGCCGTGTGCTCACGTGCATGAACGACGGCTGTGACGACGCCTACCTCTTCCCGAAGGACGACACCAAAACGCACAACTGCCCGGGCGGTACGGACTTTGATATGATCTTCTGCCCGGGCGGCACCGGCGGAGCCACACCTCCTCCTACGCCGGCGCCCACGCCAGCGCCGACGCCCGCTCCAACACCTTCGCCAACCCCGGAGCCGACCACTCCGGCACCAACTACTCCTGCTCCAACAACCCCGGAGCCAACGACGCCGACACCGACGAACGCAACGGAGGTCGGCGGTGAGGCCGAAAACGAGTCGGGCGTCGTGGACTTTGGCAGCACAAGCACCGATCTCACGGAAGAGCTTGCCACGGCTGCTCCTGAGCCAACCACCGAGGCGCCGGTTACCGAGGATGTTACCACGGTCGGCACCCCCGAGCCGCCTGTCATGGAAGCCAACGTTCAGACTGGAGGTGGTGGCTCCAGTGCGACCGGCACGGCCTTCCTTGTCATCGGCGCCATCGCTGCCGTTGCCGGTGTGGTCATGGTGGTCGTGATCCGCCGCAAGAAGGCCCAGCTCGAGGCCATGGACGACAAGGACTCGATCATCCTTCGCTCGTCGACGGCGGCCTTGTAATCGGCCGGACTGATCGTGCGAACCTGTGCGTCCAGAGTGGAGTGTACATTATGGCGAGGCATTGGTCTCTCAAGTAGGTTGTTAGGGTTGGCGAACGATAAACGCAAGTTTTGCGTAGATTGTGACGAACTTGAATACTCCTGCAGTGGAATAGGCTGTCTGGTGAATCTTGCAATCCAAAGGCCGCTCGTTATAATGCCCTCCGTTTTTTTTCCCTAATAGTACGAACATGCGTGAATTCCTGGTGCTGCCACTCAACGAAGGTTTTTTCCCCCGGAGAATCTGGATGCGCTTTGAGGACATGGGGTCGAACATGGGTACCACGTATTATAGAACTACACGTACTCGAAGTAGTTCGTTTGATGGACTGGAAATGACTTGGAGGCTCAAGTTCCACGAACAGCTAGCGTCTTCAACGCCGTACAACATGCTACGTAGTTGTAGTTCGTAGTACTGGCGAGCGAGTCCCTATGTACTGTACATTGCATTTGAAGACTTGCCCGTCGTGTCCACAGCACTGCAGTCGTGCCTTCTTTTATTTCGTTTCTAGGAGCCATAGATATTCACATGGACGGTCACGTCTGTTTACACGCAATGCTTGATGACCTTTTTCTTCGGCTTGGACGCAGCAGGGATCGCAGCCGGCACCACTGGAGGCGGCAAAGCTGTCGGCTTTGGCGCAGAAGTTGGCGCCTGTGTTGGAGCAGGCGTGGTCGAAACGGGAGCCGACGTTACAACCACCAACTTGTCAACATCCGGGACTTGGATCTTCCCGTTTTTGGATGGGTCTGGTGTAGAAGTCGGAGTGGGGGCAGGTGTCGCGGTTGGCGCTGGCGCTGGGGACGGTGTCGGGGTCTGCGTTGGGGTCTGCGTTGGGGTTGGCGTTGGGGTTGGCGTTGGGTTTGGCATTGG
>JAADWZ010000165.1:0-58745 GCA_023336445.1 Pythium dissimile | reverse complement strand
TCAACAGCCCCCTCCCCCCCCCCCACCTGTGGTTTGCCAATGGCACTCCAAGCCAATCGGATCTTAGAAAGAGCGTCTACGGTCCACCACCGAGACGGACGATCACTCCAGCTATTTGCTGTCTCAGGTCCTCTAGGATTCGATATCTCAGGTCCGTCGTGAGTGCTGGTCATTTCCCCATATGAACGATGTTTGTGCAGGAGCTGCTCATATTTTCAATCTGCCACAACGAGACAGCCCGCCACATGCCCACACCCACGCCCACAACGACCACGACCAGCGGACGCCACCACGGCCTCGCAGGCGCTTTTTGCGTTGCCCTCCGTGCTGAAGCAGCCCAACCACGCCCTCGCGGGGCTGCTCCGCGTCGAGTTCACCAGCCCGTTCCTGGACCCCGAGCACCTGTGTCCGCTGGAGGCGTGGATAGTCGTCGACTTGAGCTCGCAGCGCTTCCAGTGCAAGTATCGTCAGCGCATCAGCCGTATCATGGGCAGCATCGCAACCATGTGCTCGCTCGCCGAGTCGCTGCGGCGGCGCACAGACCACTTCGCCAAGTTTTGGACCGAGGTGTTTATATCCGACATGATGACACAGCCGCACACGCGAGACGAGCCGTGGATCGCCGAGATGGTTCGCTGTTTAGACGCGTATGGCACGCATATCAGTCTCTATTGGGCCGATCGAGCCATCGACATGGACGCGTTCTGCGACCCAGTGGAACGGTTCCTGGCCACGACGACGCCCGCCGCCCAGGCCATGTTTGGTGTTCCTGTCCGCGTAGAGATTCACCTGGACAACTGCAAGCTGTCGGTTTCGGATCTGGAACGTCTCCACCGAGCTCTCACAACGCGGTCGTATGCATGTCCACCTTCATCCGCCGCCAGCATGATGCTATGTGACAACCACACAGTGGCGCGCCTGTCGCTTCCGCACCAAGATTTTGACACGGCTCATTTGGAGCGTCTAGCACAACTGCTGGAAGATCCAACTACGCGACGAATCGACGCCCTCAACTTGCTAAGCTCCATGGACCCGAGTACCCCCACCTCCCATCGTTTCGCGGCGTTTCGACGGCTGCTGTGGGCTTCGCTCACGGCCAAGGTCATGGCCACAGACACAGAGACGACTGGGGATGCGGGCCTGTCGATCACCATTGGCGGGAACGACTGGCTCTACGCGGAGCACATGAACGCGTTGTTGGACGCCGTGCGTCGGGCGACTCGCCCCCTTCGAGAGCTCGCGCTCCCCATCATCAAGCTCGCAGACACAGACGCGTGGTCGCAGATGTGTCGACTCCTGGTGACGCCTTTCCCCACTGCCACCGATCAGTTCACGCTGCGCTCCGACCCGTTCGACCCTTGCGAGGACCGAGAGCTGCTGCTGAGCTGTCTGGATACGTTGGTACGTGAGGCGGTCGCGGATGTCAGCTCGACTGGCTGTCTAGCACAAGTGCCCGTGACGTGTCGGCTGTTGGACCTGTCGGATCACGATGCGACGGCTTTTCCCGTGGCGGCGGCGGCGACGTACCGAGTGCTTGACGCCGACCGAGACGGTTCGCTTCTAGTGGCTAGCACGTCGTCCAATGATCTGTCAGCAGAGGCGAGCAGCGTATGGGTCCGGTCGAACCAAGTTGCCAGTGTACGAATCGGAGACCGAGAGGTCGTCGGCAACAGCTGCACCGCACTGGTGATGGACCGCGTGGAAAGCGTGTACACGCAAAGCCACGACATGGACAAGCTCGCCATGGCGCTCGGCCACAAGGCTACGCGTCTCTCCTTGCAGGGCCACCACGACATGATGAGCGAACTCAAAAGTGTGCTGCGCCACTGCCCTCGCCTGGTGGAGCTCAACGTGAACGACACGTATACTGCGTCGTTCTGGCCGCCCGAACAGAAATGGCCCGATATGCCACAAGAATGGACCCAGTCGCTGCAGGTGCTACGAGCGGGCTCGTGCGGCCAGACGTCGGCGCGTCTTGCGCTGCTGCCCGAGCTGCCGGCGCTGCGCTACCTGAGCCTGGAGCACAATGAAATCAACCCGGACGGTCTCGCTTGCTCCACGAGCGACTGCGTGCCAACCGAGATCTGGCGATTGTCGACCTGCGCCACCAAGACATGGAAGAGACCCACTTCCGGCACCGCACGGGCGACTATGAGGGCGTTCTCCGCGAGTTTCAGCGCGTACAAGCCGAGATTAAAAAGTTCTTGCAGAGCGAAGTGGTCTCTGTGCGAGCCAACGCGGCGTTTCTGAGCACGCTACCGCACATTGAAGGAGCCATTGGAGCTGGTCGCCAGTGTATTTCATCCAATACAGCAGTCGCCATTTTCGAGTACGCAGCCAGGAGCAAGGCTCGGGCGATCGCATGGTAGAAAAAAGAAGATGAATGATACTAGTCATTTCAACAGGCCTACAGCCAGCAGCCGCTCGGCCGCAGTCATCTACCCGCGCCTACCTGGCAACATGCTACAGCAGCAGAGCCTTGGTTGCCGCTGATTCCAGTGCTTCAAGCGAGTGCCGACCGCTACCAAGGTTACACTCCTTTTTTTAGGAGACACCGAAAAAATTGAACGAGCCGGACACGTTGAAGTTGTGTCACACGTCGCAGAAAACCCCCGCCTATTTTCTTCTTCTCTGCTTTCGGATCCCGAATTCCAGTCATATCAATCTCGCTCTCCACCTTATCTCGTACGCGTTCAAAAGTCAAATGGGTGTGTCTATTTCTTCCGATCAGTTGTCAATGGTCGTTATGGGCTGTCCTGGACCACCGCCTCGAGGCGCTCGTACGCGGCGCGCTGCCTCTCGTGGCTCCCGCGCAGCTTGTCGAGCAGCGTCGCCTCTTGCCGCTCCAGCTGCTCGATCAGCTGCTGCTGCTGCAGCGTGCGCTCGTGCTCGCTCGCGAGCTTGTCGCGCGTGCTGCGCAGCAGCTCCTGTTCGTGCTGCCTGCGCGCGGTGTCGCGCTTGAGCAGCGCGCTTAGTTCCTGCGAGCGGATCTCTTTGGACCGCCCGGCGAGCTGCCTCTGCTCGGCGTCACGCTTCAAGCGGATGCGCTGGAGATGCGACGCCCGCTCGGCCCGTGTCTGCATGACGACTTGCGCGCGAGACGCGCTGATGGCGGAGACGATCTCGAGCTTGCGGTGGCGCGCCGACGCCGCCACCAGTTCTACAAACCACAACGTTTAGACCTAAAAGAACGCGCCAATGCGACCCACTCTCGCTAGCCACCGTACGGTTGTAGTCGTGCGTTCGCTTGATCTCCAGCTGGAGCTCTTCATTCGCGCGCTGCTTGGCGCGCTGGTGCTCGGCGTTGCGTCGCCTGGCGGCTTCGATCTCCTGTGCACGGCGGTTGGCTTCTTCAATGCGGCGCTGCGCTTTCGCCTCCTCGGCGCGCAGGTGCATCAGCCGATTTGACAGCACTTGGACGTCGCTCTCGGCGCACTTGCGCTCGTTCCTGGCCTCGAGCATGGCACTCGTGAGCTGCGTGATGGCGCCATCGTCGCTCTCTTCGCCGCCGAGGTGGACACGGCGAGGCGAGCGACCGCCACTGGGCCTGCCGGACGGCACGTCGATCTCGTCGGCGTGGGCCTCGAACCACTCGAGGAACGTGAGCTTGGCGATCTCGCCCGTGGCGTCGGGGTCCATGTCGTCCAGTGCGCGGTCGACCACGCGCGGCGCGCAGCTGAAGCCCATGTCCAGCAGCAGCCGGCCCACGTCTTCGGTCCCCAAGCTACTGGTGCCTGTGGCGTACCGAGCGAACAACCTGTCGAAGCACGGCGTCTCGCTCACGCCGCCTTCTGGTACGTCGTCGTCGCCATTGTAGCCGTCAGCTTGGGGCATTTTGGGATGGCGAGAGAAAGCGGGAGGAGCAGCGCAAGAGGTCCACAAAATATCGCACTTGGTCAGAACAAAAAACAAAAAGCCTTTCTGTTCTATGTATCGTAGCCTTCTCGCTCACAGAGCAGCAGCTCCAGCTTTTTCGGACTGGTTGAGGCTGGTCGGTGGTTGATCTTAGCCCGATCATGTTGTTGTATCTTGGTCCGTGTCAAAAATAGCAGAGACCGTCGTCGAGGTCCGTGATTTTGTGTGGTGGTATCGTCAGAGACCTCATCTTGCACAGGGGTGGCTCCGCTTGTACGCCTGTGCCCATCGAGCTACTGCGTCTGTGTCTGTGTCTGAGACCCACGCCAGATCGCGTCCGACATCTTGGCCACGTCAACCATGGCTGGGATGTCGTGGACGCGCAGCAGGTCGGCGCCTTGCTGGATCGCGGCCGAGCACGTCGCCGCTGTGCCCCAGGCGCGGTCCTTCGGCTCGGCTCGGCCGCAGATGTGGCCGATAAAGCCCTTGCGAGAGGCGCCCACGAGCACCGGCAGCGAGTGGCAGCGCGTCTTGAGCTCCGCGAGGCGGCGCAGCAAAGTGAGGTTGAGCTCTCCGCTCTTGGCAAAGCCGATGCCCGGGTCGACGACGAGGTTCCAGGCGAAGATGCCCGCGCGGGTCGCAGCCGCGACACGCTCTTCCAAGTACAGCGACACGTCGCTCACCACATCGTCGTATTGCTGGGTATAGAAATAAGGAATTAGACCGACAGCAAGGGAGAGGAGTGGCAGACTATGGACAGTAAAAACCGCTCACCTTTAGACCGGTCATGGTTTGTGGGGTGCCGCGCATGTGCATCAAGATGATCTATGAGGAAAGCACACAAAGTGTTGGTCAATGTGATTACTGCAGCAAATGAGTGGACGCTTCTGTGAACGCACCGGCACACGCAGAGCGGCGACCGTCGCGAGCATCTCCGGGTCTTTCTCGCCGGCCGACACGTCATTGACGACGTTGGCGCCCGCCTCGATCGCCATTCGCGCGACGATGGCCTTGGTCGTGTCAACCGAGATGGGCATTTGGCTCTTTCCGCGGATTCCGCGGATCACTGGGAGCACGCGCGCGAGTTCTTGCTCCAGCGTCACGGGCGCCGCGCCCGGACGCGTGGACTCGCCGCCAATGTCGACGATGTCCACGCCGTGGGCTCCCATCTCGAGCGCCTTCTGGACTGCGACGTCGACCGTCGATAGATCGTTGCCGTCGCTAAAGCTGTCGGGCGTCACGTTCAGGATACCCATGACAAACGTCTTGGAGCCGAGTTGCCAGGGCGATTGCTTGACGGCCGGGAGTAGCGCCACGGGCGGCGCGTACGCCATCGCAGAGCGCTGCAGTTCGCACAGTAGCTGGCGCATTGACTTGCCCACCGTCGGGTGCTGGAAATCCGGCGCGATGTCGCAAATCGGCACGAGCACAAAGTCGCGCTCGACGATTCGCTCGTGCGGGATGACCAGCGGCCCTTCGGACGTGTCGGTCGCCACCACGGCGTCGCCGTAGAACAGCACGTCCACGTCGATCACGCGAGGCCCATATCTTCACACAGAGGCCACGAGTTAGCTGACTGGTTGGCTGGTCCAAACATAGACGTGCAGCTACTGTACGGTACTGTACCGGAACGACAGCGTGCGGCCAATGTCTCGCTCGATCGACTTGAACACCTCCAGCAGCGCCGCGGGCGAGATCGTTGTCGTCAGTGCCACCACAATGTTGAAGAACGACGGCTGGTCTTCCACGTACTGCGGCGCGGTGCAGTACAAGCGCGAGGTGGCCACGACCGGCCCGGCGCGGACCGCGAGCAGCGCCAGCGCGCCTTCCAAATGCGCCACCTTGTCGCCTATAGAGCGAAGATCAGCGCCGCACAATGCGCACGGATGGATGTCTGAGTGGCCCGTACCTAGATTGGTTCCCAGCGCTGCATAGACGCGCACAGGAAGCGCCATGGCCGCCGACGCTGCCGTACTCTCCGTAGCCATTCCCTGTCGACTTGAGGAATTCCCAAGGTCCACCATCTACCATCTGACCATCATTCTGGTCACACGTACTGGATTAACTTTTTGCCTAGATTAGTACACATGGAAACGGGGTTAGTCCATGCCATTTTCACTTGTTGAATGTCCCCCACCATGGAAGCAGGTAGACAATCGATGCCGCCGCCCTTCTTTGCGGCGGCCTCTAGCGAGCGCTAGGGCGGCTCTCGCGCGCGCTCTCCTGCGCAATATTGAAGCTAATCGTCTCTTTTACCTGACCTCGCAGCCAGCGCGGATCCAGAGCAGTTCTACTTGTTCCGAGGGCCCGACAAGAGTACGTTTATTGGGGTCACTCGCCCGAACTCTCCTGGTTTCCCGCCTTGTACCTAACCGCTTGGTGCCCTGCAAACCAGTCGAGACGGACGGCGTGGACTACCATGACCTGCTAAAGGCCTACAAGCTGGACACGCAGCTGACCAAGATGGCCAAGACGTCGCTGCCCACTACGTACCAGCATCTCTTGCGCGGCGTGGGCGAGAACAAGTCGTGCGCTCATGTCAAGGGCGACCTCGTGGACCTGCTGCAAGGGGTTCCGTTCGACCGACCGATCGAACCGTTTTCAGAGAACGTGGTCAAGAGCGCGCTGCAGCTGCCGCCGGCGAGCAAGAGTGGACCGGTGCTCCAGCCGCTGAGCGGACGAGCCAAGCAGAGCGGACTGATCCACGCGCCGCCGTCGAATGCCAGCGAGCGCGAGCGGCAGCAGCAGCAGCAAGCGAAAGGAAAAGACGACAAAAAGGACAAAAAAGAGAAAAAGAAAGAAAAACGCAAGCGAGAAGACGGCGAGATGCTGCAAAAGGTGCTGGCGCCGATGGTCACGGAGCTCAAAGCGCTCACGTGGGCCGGCTGGATCGTCAACGGCAAGCTTGGGAACCCATTCATCCAGAAGTTCACCAAGGACAACTGCAAGCGGCTCGGTGTGCCCAACTATTTCGACTATGTCAAAGAACCGATGGACCTTACGCGGATGAAAGAGAAGGTCGAACGCGCCGAGTACACCAAGATCGAGCAGTTCACGGCCGACATCAAGCTCATGGTCGCGAACGCCAAGACGTTCAACCGCGCGGGCGAGCCCGTCCACCAAATGGCCATCGAGGTCGAGCAGCTGTACGAGTCCAAAGTGCCGAGCTATAATGTGGCGTTTGAAGAGCTGCAGAACGAGCGCAAGAA
Organism: Pythium dissimile; assembly: GCA_023336445.1. NCBI lineage: Eukaryota > Oomycota > Peronosporomycetes > Pythiales > Pythiaceae > Pythium > Pythium dissimile. Next base: position 51,681 of record JAADWZ010000165.1, on the reverse strand, counting down.
GCGCAAGAAGGAGAAGAAAAAAGACAAGAAGAAGAAGAAAGACAAGCCGTAGAGCAAGACCGAGGTTTCCCTCGGTACGTGGCTATAGGCAGACCAACTCGACGTCGGCAGACTCGGCTAATAAATACTATATGTATTCTCTTTGCAATATCTTTTTCTATCTCCATCACACCATTAGTTGCTGGGTCTCCCGACGGCCGCGGAGACGCACGTCGAGCTGAGGAGCTACGGGCACGAGCCAGAGCAGCGGGTTGCGGCCAAAGTAGACACGCACGTGGAGCCAGAACGGATACTTCTCGAACTCGCCGGGCTTGCCGGTGATGTACTCGAGCGTGGTCTTTCCCTGGCGCAGCAGCCACACGTGAAACGTCAAATAGCCGGCGAGGATGCCGCCTACTGCGAGCGAGAGCGTCCACGCCGTCTGCAGCAGCGTCTTGCGGCCGTGGCGCGCGGCCTTGAGCTCTGGCGCTTGCGAGAACACGAGCGGTGCGACCATCGCGTTAAAGACGAGACAGCTCAGCGTCGTGTAGAGCAGGAAGAGCAGAAAGACCTTCTTGTTGGTCCACCCGACGCAGTTGTTGGTCCATGGACAGTGATGATCCTGGGCAATGGTTCGGCACAAGAATTAATCTCGCCACCAATCCAAATTATAATTGGGGGTTTCATTTACCATGCGGTAGACGCAGTGACGGCACGCCGAGCAGTGGTGGACGCGCGCGGACTTGAGTGCGTCGCAGCGCTCGCAGTACCCTCCTCCTCCTCCTCCTGTGCCCCCTCCTCTCTCCGCTCCTCCTCCGATGTTGGCGTCCTCTCCGTCCTCTGCCGTGCGGACGCGGCTGTCCAGCCCTAGGTGGGGCTCGCCGGCGCTGGTGAACATGCTGAGCATGTAGGTCCAGAGCATAAGCGCGGCGGCTACACAGAAGGATACGTTGGCGCCGCGCGACGCGTGGAAGCGCGCGATTGTGATCCACACGACGATCTTGAGCGCCATGAGCCCAACGGCCATCGCCACGACGCAGGACCCCATATTCCCCAACAACAACAAAAAAAGTGAGGACGCTAACGTGCCCCTGGTGGGGAAGGGTACATTTTGGTTCTTAACCTAGTCGTTAATTGGTCGAATCGAGAATTGTAGCCATGTCGCAGGTCCCAGAATCTGAGCAGGACTCAGATGAAGAGCTCCACTAACGAACAAACACGCATAACAATCAAACATGACAGAGACGCTGGACGCCTGGAGTATGGTTCTCCGCGCGCTCGCGAGCCGCTCGACCACCATGTTCGTCTCGCTTGTAGCGACTATCGAAACGATGGACTTTGATGGAGCCGAGCCGCCGGAATTTCGACGCGCCGTACGCGCGGCGCTGGACGACAGGGCCGACGCTGTCATCACGCACTTCCTTCTACTGGCGAGCCAGCACGGCCTGCTCCGCTGGGTGCGCGCACTGGTGGAGGACGCGCCAGTGGACGTGAACGCCGCCAACGAGCGGCGCGAGACGGCGCTCTTCTGGGCAGTCAAAGGTCGGCAATACGAGACCGTCGAGTACCTTGTGGCCCACGGCGCCGACGTGGAGAGGGCGACGCTGGACGACTGCACTCCGCTATCCTTGGCCGTGCGAGACAACCAGTGCGCACTTGTCGAGCTGCTGCTGGCGAAAAGGGGCGATTCTGTCGATATCAACGCTATCCTCCCGTCGGGCGAGTCGCTACTGCACCTGGCAGCACGGTACGACCACCAAGAGTCCGCGTCGGTGCTGCTCGCCCACGGAGCCGACGTGAACCTTGGAGCGCCACGGTATCCGTTCCATCCTAATGGGGTGACTCAGACGCCGATGGCGCGCGTATCCGATGTGGACATGGCGCAGTATCTTCTGGACAACGGCGCCGACCTCTCGGGCAACACGGGGCTGCTCGCCACCACGTTCGCGGCTGTGGCCGAGAACCCGGCGCTCGTGCAACTGCTGCTCGACCACGGCGCCGACATCCGGCGCCCACACTACGCCGACAACATGTGGCCGCCGTTCACGTCGATCGTGTTCAACCAGTACAAGACCATGGAGATCACGTCCGCCCACGGCGTGGACATCGACGCCAAGCTCACGTCGGGCATGACGCTGCTGCACTTTTGCATGACGCTCTCCACCTGGGCCGAGGTCGTGCCGTACGTGTTGCGCCTTGGCGCGGACGTGATGGCGACCAACGACCGTGGGGAGAACGCGCTGGATCTCGCCAAGATCTACCGACCCGAGTTGGTCGAGATGCTGCGTCGCCACGCTGCCAAGACCAACCAGGCTCGAGGGGAAGTCATGACGCCGTGAGATACACCCGTAGTGGGGGAGATATATTGGGCGGACTCCACGAATGATGTGTGAAGTATCTTTATTCTAGGTGATTCAAATGAACCAGCATGGTTGCCGTCTTGAACGTCTCGATAGCAAAAGCCAACAGCAGTGCTAAGACAGCGTTCCTGTCACTGGCCCAGCCGAGCGCGGTAGGAGATCGACACGAGCGAGGCGTATGAGACCGTCGTTTCTGTTCCAGTGCTCAGCTAGGGCACCGAGATCTAGTAGCAGATCGTGGTGGGTTGTACGATAAATTGATGTTTGTATCATTGCTTTAGCAGTGGACGTGGTCACTCTGCGCCAGCCTGCTTGCGTGCTGCTGCACTCGCTGCCACTTGGCGGTGGTGGTTGTAGTGGGTGGGTAGCCCGCCGAATTGGTAGCCTGGCAGAGTGTCCACGGGCCCGATGTCGTACACGCCTCGCTTGTAGCTCTTGACGTGCGTGGCCATCTGCACGATCGCGCAGCAGGAGCAGCAGCTGGACGTGATTATATCGTCCACGACGGAGCCCGGGATCTGGAACATGGCGCGCACGCGGCCGCGTAGCGACAGTGTTATGGCGGTTATCGCAAGCCCGGAGATGGAGCTGAAGCAGGTCACTGCGCTGGCGGAGGCTGAGCCGGCTGCTGTCGCGAGCAACCATCTAGGGTGCTCCTGGTAGAGAGTCGAGAGCCATCCGCGCAGCTCTTCGTGGTACGAGATTTCGATTGTGGCGGCCGCGATCGCGGCCAGAAAGATCTCGATCTCGTAGACGATGAGTAGCGTGTGCAGCACTTTCCAGTACGGCGCCCAGCCGATGCGCTGCGAGATCTGCGCGAGCGACACGCACGGCAGCACGCACGTCGTGTAGCAGTTGGTCCACGACTCGAACGGGTAGAAGAGCTCGGCGTCCCACGCGCCCGTTCGAATGACGTCGCCGTGGCGATCATCACGGCCATCTATCACGGCGTAGGCGCCCGACGGGGGGCGGAGAAGCGGTGATGCATCGAGCTCCTCGTCGTGCATAGCGTACGCGCGCAATGCTGGAAGAAGAAGCGTGAGCAGTCGAGTAAAGGAAGCGGAATGAGCCGAGTTGAAGCACACTGGTGAGAGATTTGCCACTGTAGTCAGTTTTGAAACGGATCCGTTTCGGAGCAAATCGCGACGCGATGTTGCTGAACCCACGTGAAGATTCCTACGGAGTGGTCGTTACATGCTTTGACTGACACGAAGCCGCGTCGACTCAACCTGACGATCTATTGTTTCACACTTAGCACGTTCTCGTTTTCGCTCTGCTTCACGTCTTTCATCGCGCCGAATCCTTCTCTCGGGGTGGAGGTTTCGTATTCACCAACTCGATTCCTTCTTGGAACGGACGGAATCTCATCCTCTGCTTTTCCTTCTCTTTTGCCGCTGAGAAACGGCATCACACTTTCGTGGTGCCCTTCGCTTGCTGCGATTGTGTCTGCTGCTTACGCACGGGTCGATCTGATCGCGGACGGCGTTCATCGTTCTTGCCTCCTACGTTTGGAGCGAGGTTCACGTTCAGCGGTCCACTATTTTCATCATTCGAGCGTTGCGGGCGCGGGCGACGGGGCTTGTTCGCATTGCTGGATGGCTTGGTGCCATCCCCATTCGCGTTGGGCTCTCCCTTGCGTGGGCTGCTGCTATTGTTGTTGCTGGTACCCTTGGAGCGACCTTGCGAGCGACGACGCTGGTTCGGTTTATCATCACCAGATCCACCCATCGGGGCCGTCACAGATTTTGGCTTGCGGTTCCAGACAGCTTTTTCAGTCGCAGCTTCAGCAAACGACTTTGGTGGTGCTGACGTCTCCAGAGCAGCTACAACGACTTCTGCCACCGGCGTCTCTTCCGCTGACTCTTCCTCAGATACTGTCGGGTCGATCGCTTCGGCTGCCTTATCGTGCTGGTTGTCCTTGTCTTCGGTCACGCCACCGTTTTCCACGACGGCAACACTTTCTTCCAACTGCGAGTCCGTGAAGAAGTTGATGTGCGGCAGCTCTTCCGCTGACGGTGCTACCACTTCACTAGTCGCCTCCAGAGCAACGTCATCTTCTTCTTCCTCGCCGTCTGCCACCTCTGGCGTCTCCTCAATCTTCACGCCAAGCTGCTCGACCATCGCGCGCAGGTCTTGGTACGTGAAGTTGAGCACGAGCGTCTTGTCGCTCTTGGTCAAGTACCGCGTGGCCTCCACCAGTGATTCAGCGAGGTTCTCGTCAAACGGCACTTCGACTGGCGGGCGCGTCGTGCCCAGCAACACCTTGGCAAAGTAGTCGAGCGCGAGCGGTACTTCCTCACCCAGTGACTGGTGGCGCGTCACGGCGTGGAGCGTGCGCAGCAGATCTTCCACATACGCAAACGCATCGCGTGGCACCTCATTCGACGCTGCAACAACCGCAGGCATCTTCCCGTCTGGCGTCACAAAATCCTCCTTCGGCTCCGTAAGCGTTGGCGGCGTTGGTGGCGTTGGCGTTGGTTCGGTCGGCTCGACCGTTGGCGTTGGCGCCGCGGTCTTGTCGGCCTCTTCCTTCAAGTACACGTCGATAAACTGCTCGCGCAGCGACTCAAACTCGACAATCATCTTGTCCACGAGCGACTTGTTGCCCACAACTTCAAGCTGCTGGTCGTTGAGCACTTTGCCGTCGTTGGCGCGCGCGGCCTCGAGCTGCCTGATCTTCTCTAGCTTTTTCTTGTACAGCCGGATGCGCTTGTGCAGGAAGCTCAGGTACGGATGGTCGACGGTCGCCGCGATGTTCTTGTTGCTCTCCGCCTCGATCTCCGCGGCGGATGGCGACAGCGACGGCGCGGCGTCCACTTTCGGCTTCTTCGCTGTCTTGGCCGCGCGTTTACTCGGGACTGACGCCGCCTCTGGCGACGCGACCGACACCTGTGGCACCGCCTCGCTCTGCTCTACCGCATCAGCCGGATCGCGCTCGACGCAGATCTCTGGTGCGGCCGCAATCGCCGCTTTTTCGCGCTTGGTTGCCGTTGCCGCCGTCGCCATGTTGTCTTCTCTCACAAGTTGCCGTTGAGGAATGGTTCCCTTTTTGTTTTAGACTCGGGATCCTTGTTGTCTAACAAGGGGAGGGAAACAGCAAAGAGAGCGAACGAGAGGCAAGCCATTTGGGGGGTCTTTCGATATTTTGGTGAATTTACTTCTATAAGCCAATCCAATGAGGGGACGTCAAACCTCCAAATATGGTGTGCACAAAACATGGCAACTAACGTATCTACACATCATGGATACAAGTCGAGAAAGATGGGCACTCCCTCACATCCCTCACACCGACTCGGTGATCTCATCCACCAGAATCTCGCCCACCTTGACCCCAATCGTCCCGTCGGAGGCGACAACTGTCTCCAGTACTCGAACACCAGGCGGCGGCGGCGTCACGGGCTGTGGCTCGTCCACCAGTTCGCTCGAAGTGCGGAAATGGGCCGCTAGCACATCTTCGTCAGCCACGTCGCGGAGCTCCTCGCTCACTGGAGACGGGTCCTGCTGCTGCTCTTGTGGCTCGTCTCGACCTTCGATCCCCACGGGTGCTGGCTCGACGGGCGGCAGCTCGGGTGGCGGTGGGACGAGTCCCAGCTGCTCCTTCATGTGCGGAATCTCGGCGTCCACGACCGCATAGGTGGCTTGAAACAGCGTCGTCGGCGCGACCGCCGACGGGTCGTGGGTCTCAGGGACTTGGTACGGTCGGTCCAGCACCTGCTCGGCCTGGAGGATCAGCAGCATGTTGTACAGCGACTGGAGCGTCGTCTCAAATACGGTCATGGCGTGGGACGACGAGCCCGCGAGCGGCCCGGCCGAGCGCAGCTTGCGAGCGAGTCGACGCAGTACGTTGAGCCACAGCTCATTGAAATCGTCGAGCTCGACGAGCACGCTGAGGTGGTGGAGAAAGGTCTTGGAGAGCAGCGTGACGCTGTAGAGCGAGGCCTCTTTCGAGTGGCGCCAGACGCCCTCGTTCACTTGGTTGTCGAACGTGAAGATCACATCTTCAAAGCAGTGCAGCCACGTCTCCTTGGCCACGGGCACGCCCGGAAGCAGCAGCGAGTTGTGGAGACACTCCCACGCGGTCTTGGCGATGGGCGCGCGGTCGTCGTTCAGATAGCTGAGCATGACGCGCATGACCTCGAGCCACACGCGGCCGTCCATCGTGTAGGCGCTGTCGCTGGCCGCGAGCCCCTGCAAGAGCCGCAGCGCGTCCACAGAAAACGGCGTGCGGTTGCTCACAAAGCGCAGACATGTGGCGATCCAGAGCGTCACGTTCTCGTCGTTGAGGTGACTTCCTTCCGCCAGCAGCTTGACGCTCTCCCAGCACGACGCACGGCCGTTCTTATACTGGACCACGTTCTCCAAGATACCCATGAGCACGTCCCACTCGTGGAAGTCGTGCATGTACACGAGGTTGGCCTTGAGCAGCATGTTGATGCCAATCGCGATGCGGTCGCTGAGCGCTTTGCACATCTCCTCGTCCATTTCCAGCAGCACGTGGAGCGTCTGCATGAGCTGCGGACGGATCTTCTCGTCGTGGAACAGCCGGATGCTCACGCGCAAGATGTGGACCACAACGCGCTCGGCGAGCCCGTGCAAGTGGTGGTGGAGCTCGTGCAACGGGGTTTGCAGAATCTTCTGCGCGTACGTGTGGAACTTTTCCCACAGCGTCAGCTGCCCGATGCGGTGCACGTTGACGAGGATGAGGTCCACGCTCAGCTCCAGCACGAGAATTGCGTTTTCCTGCATCATCGGATCGGCCGCTGGCATCGCCGCGCCACTCTCGGGCGTCGCGGGCGCGAGCATGCCCTTGAACGGGTCGCGACACGTGAGCAGCGTGTCCAGCAGGCTCAGCAGCGACGCCTCGTGGAGCTTACGCACCATGCGAAGCCAGTTCTCCTTCTCCAGCACGCCGCCGCCGAGCTTGGCGACGGCCTCGCGCAGGATCTTGCTCACGAGCGAAAAGTTCTCGTCCACTTTTTCTTCTTCCGCCCACAGGTACGACGACAGTGAGTCCCAGATCGAGCCGCTGTGCGGGCCTGCGTTGCCGTAGCTCGTCGCGTGGCCGCCACCGCTGGCCGCACTCATGCTCTTCATGCGGCTGCGGATCGCGGCCTGGCGCTCGGCGACCCGACGAGAACGCTCGCGAGCCTTGCCCGCCACACCCGTGGCGGATCCATTCGCCGCTGTAGACGAGCCAGCAGGCACCGGAGAAGGCTGCGAACCGCTGCCCTGGATCGGCGGCAGAGGCACACCACGAGCGTCAACAAAGTCGTCCATCTCGACCAGCGACGTCGGCACCACGTCCAGCTCGTTGAACATGAGCACACACTCGATCACGCTCGCCCAGGCCTTGCGGAATGACTCTTGGCGCTGCTGCACAAACCGGAACAGCAGCTTTAGTGAGAGCAGCGCGCGCCGCATCTTGGCGCCCCGAACGCTATCTTCCACCATGTGGCTTGGCTGAGCGAGCCCGCCTACCCCGCTTGCCAGCGACAACGAGTGATCGGTCTCTTCTTCTTCGCTCGCGGTCTCTGTACTGCTCAGGCGACACCGGGTGCTCGCGGCGGTCTGCGCTGCAGCACCGCGACGCGCCACGTGGCCGCTGCCATTTGCCACTGAACTCGCCAGCATGAAGATCTTCTCGCCGTTGAGAATGCCATGGGCAAATGTGAGAAAGTACGTCGAGAGCGAGGCCATGATCTTGTTGAACATGTCGCTCATGTCGTAATAGAGCGCGATCTTGGCGCAGTTGCTGAGCCCGTCGAGCGCGCGCTCCATGTTGGTGGCGTCGCACGTCTTCTCGTACGCGAGCGAGATGCACTTGATGGTCGAGTCGCAGATCAGCGTGAACATGTCCTTCTCGTACAACCCGGCGCGCAGCTTGAGGATGCTCGAGTTGGACGTGAAGCTCGCGCCCACGACGTTCTCCGACCGCTTGAGCACACCCTCCCACTGCGTCGAGTACCGATCCACCGTGAACTGTTCGTTGAAGTCCGACACGTCGTGCTGCATCTGGATCTCGCGCTCTTTAATGTTGTTGTACAGCGTCGTGAGGTACTCGGCCGGCAGATCCTGGCCGCCGTTAATCCCGCGGTTGTTGCGAAGAAACTCGTCCAGGCTCATCTTCTTGGCGATGTGGTCCGAGTGGAGATCCGTGTTGAGCATGATGATACTGAACGCCAGCACGTAGGCCGTGTCGGCGTCCGCGAGCTCGCCGGCCGACGCGCACTGCGCATGGAACTGCTTGGAGAACGCTTCCATCATGCGGTCGATCTTCTGCGCTTCCCCTGGAAGCCGGAACCGAGCGAGGAACATGCGCAGCGCCTCGTCCAGCGAGCTGGCGTCCCGGAAATCCAGCATCGCGATGTATGCGTCGCGCACGGCCGTGTTGAACGGGTACTTTTCCGGCGGCCCATCGCCCAAGTAATCCCCAATCAGCGTCTTGTTGAGCCCGGGCGTGTGCAGAAGAAACGACGCCACCACCTCTGGCGTCAACTTGGACGGCAGCAGCTCCATTTCCTGCGCGTACGAGATCCAGTTCTTTTGGTCCGTGTTGAACTTTTCGGCCGCGAGCGCGTAGCGCTTCTTGGCGCGCTTCCGCTGCTGGAGCACTTCGGCGGTGCGTTCTCGCGCTGTGTGGAGCCACGCGAGCTGGTCCATCGCCGAACCTCCCTGGCCGCTGGCGCCGCCCACGCTGGTTGTTCCAGCCGTCTCGCCGTGGTCCGAGTCCGACTCGCTGTCGCTGTTCGACATGACCATCTGCATCAGGTCTCGCACTGAAGACAACGGCGAGATGTCTTCGAGCGCGATCTCACTGGGCGTTCGGCTCTGCAGTGGAGGACCCGCGTGGGCTGTAAACTTGGCAAGATCCGAGCCTTGCAAGCCCATGACCTCGGTCGTCGAGGTGCTCGCGCCCAGTGGACAGCGGCGCGCGATGGACTCGATCACGGCGAGCAGACCTTCGAGACAGAGCAGTGTGAGCGCATTGAGGCTGCCGTTGGGGCTCTCCATGGACTGGCAGTTGCGCGCGAGCGACTTGCAGAGCACTTCAAACAGGTTGGTGCAGTGCACGTCGCAGTCGTAGTTGATGTACAGATCGAGCATCATCGCCGGCTCGCGGCAAAACTCGAGCAGCGACTCGAGCGCCAATTCCTTCTGCTCGTTGGAGCATGACGGCGAGTCGATGATGCGCATGTGGACGCTCGTGAAAAATACCTCGAGCTGCACTTTGAGGTGGTCTTTGATCGAGTTGAACAGGTTGAACACGACGCGCAGCGTGAGCGAGAGGATCGCCAGGTCCTCGGTCTCCGAGTTCTGAAGCAGGTACTTGGACAGGTCGCCCTGCAGCACAGTCACAAGTCGTGGGTGATTGCTCAGCCCCGTGCCCGCCGTCTCGAGCACTATGTTGATGAGCCGCAGCCCGAGAATGCAGGTCACGTCGTCCTTGGCCGTGGGCGACATGAGGCTCGAGAGAAACGTCAGGATCTGCTCGAGCAGCGGGATGCCGTACCCGACCGACCGTGGCGCTGCCGTCGGGAGCGACTCCAGTGCGAGTTGTTCCTGGTCGTGGCGTGCTGGCTCCTCGTGCGGGTCTTTCTTGCGCGGCTCGAGCTGGTCGATGCGGTCAAAGACCGTGAGGATCAGGTGCGCGAGCGTGTTCTCGGCGGCGCGGCACAGGTGGAGCGAGGACCGTGGCTGGCAGCTGATGCTGTAGCAGAGCTGCATCATTTTCCACACGTTATCGCCCGTGATGAGGTGGCCGGCGTCGCAGCGCAGACAGTACTCGACCAGCTCCAGCAGCTTCATGAGCACGGCCTCGTCGTCGGCGCGGTGCGTCTCTTCAAAGCGGCAGCGCGACACGCAGACCGCGATGCGGTTGATGGCCACGTCCGCGCGCAGCGACTCGCTCGTGATCAGCCCGTAGAGCAGAAACTTGTTGAGACTCGAGATCGCGGCGCCCGTGATGAAGCCGCTGGTCTTGTCCGACTCGATGACCATCACAAACGGCAGCAAGTACGTGACCGTGTCCACGTCCGAGAGATCGGTGACCCACTGGAGCTCGTAGTGGAGCTGCTTGAACGCGCGCATCATGGGGCTCTGCGTGGCCGCCGGGATCTCCTGCTTGAAGCGGTCGATCGACGCCCAGCGCGCGTTGATGCGCATCATCGACAGCACATTGTGGATCTCGCCCTTGACGCAGTTCATGCTACTGTACTGCGCGGCGAGCAGAGCGCGGCGGGCGAGCTCTCTCTCTCGCTCTCTCTCTCTCTTCGCAATGGCACTGCAACGTGGGCGTTCCGGATTGGGGAGGTCAAGACTTCAGCGCAGTATACGTGTATAGCAGTCCCCGACTGGAAAGTGCGCTGTCACTGAAACGGGGTATATTCAATCATTGCTGTTCAGTATTCGGAGTGTATACCTGACGCCAGGTGCGCGGTCAGACAATAGAGGGGACATTAACATTTTTAGAGTGGCTTCATTTTGGAGAGGAGCGATGTCAATGAAATACTGTAGTACTAAATGCGAAGAAAGGGTCGAGGGCGATTTATCGGCTGCCCGTCTTCTTGCGGCGCGTGTGCTGCTTGCTGAGCTTGCTGAGCATCGAGTTAGTCACTTTAATGCCGAGCGCCTTGGGCACGAGCAGCTCCGATGCGAGCAAGTTCTCCGAATCGGTCGAAAATGTGTTGAGAAATTGCATGAGCTGGTCGATGGGCTTGTCCACGACGTGCGGCTGCGAGAGCTGCAGCAGCGCCAGCGTGGTGCGCACCATGATCTTCCAGTTCTTCTCAAACAGGAAAATGTCCCAGATCTTGTCCAGCGTCTCTCGGGGCAGCACGTTCAGATACAGAAACAGCGTCTGGAACCAGCCGACCGTGAACATGTCGATCACCACGTTTTCCTTGTCAAAGTGCTCGCTTAGCGCCGGCAGCGCAAGCCCAAACAGCCGCTGCGTCTGGAAGCAGTGCAAGCTGAGCTTTGGCAGACCTGGGCAGAACATCTGTCGGAGCCCATAGTTCTCGAACAGCGAGACCAAGATCCAGAATGCGCTCTCCACTTCCACCCTTGACGCGGCCTGGCCAGAAGACCGCGTCGGACTGGTCGGAGGGCTTTCGACGCCTTCCCGTTTCGCTTTCCGCGCGAGTCGCTCGGTTTCACGAGCTTCACTGTTCTTCTTGACGTGGTCGAGAATGTGGGCCGCGATGTAATCCATGCCTTGGCAGTAGCCCACATCCGGGAATCGGCTCGACATCGCGTGGAGTATGTCGCTCAGCTGGTCGATCAGCTCCTGCTCCGTGCCGCAGACAGCTTCCTTGCTGGCGCCACCCATCGCTCGTTTGTGCGGCGCCACACGACCGTAGGTCCGCCGCACATCCGTGAGGATGAGCTCGGTACACTCGCCCTTGGACTTGGCCATGAGCAGATGTGTCTCAAAGTCCAGCTCGGACGTCTTGCGGACCTTGGCCACGTTCGCGCAATGCTCCCAGAACGAGAACCGAATGTGCTCGGGCATCTCGCCGTAGCGCACGCAGAACCGCCAGAACCGCTTCTCGGACCGGATCAAGGACAGACAGAATCGGTTCACTAAGCTCACTCGGCCCAGCGTCTCGACGTCACCGCAGAACAAGAGGATGGTGCCCACAACGTACGGAGACGAGAAGCACCGCTCGGCGGCCGACTGCGTCGCATCCACCGACTTGGCACCAGAGGTACCACTTCGACTTCTTGCTGCACGGATAGCAAGTACAGTTAGTCAACTATACGTGGCTCATCAGCTTCCGTTGACAATCGTACTTAGCAAGATTGCCGGGATCTTGTAGGTGGTCGTGTTGGCGCGCTTGTACTGCTCCAAGAAGCGGCAGCTCGCTTGCGCAGGCGACTCGACAAGCAGCACTTCGATCGGCGTCTCGCCTAGATAGTCGTTCACGACGTGCATGCCCATGGTCTGGAACTTTTCCGCGACGGGCGCCACGGCCGACACTTTGGTCTTGATCATGGACCAGCCTTGAGACGAGCCTTCCTTGACTTTGCTCAGCGCTGGCTGCATCTTGCCGCGGCCGATCGTAGCTGCAGCACTCGCAGACGACTTGACGCGGTCAATCGACGGCTGGTACCGCTCGAATCTGCCCATCCAAAACCCAGTTCGTCAGCATACGGGACCGTCTCCATCCATCAAAAAGTAGCCATGACCAAACAATGCGCACCGCTTGCTGGTCTTGTCTTTGACCGACTGCATGTGCGGCGTGATGGTGTTGCGCGCCATGGTCGCGCGGTCTTTCATCAAGCCAAACGCATTCGTGAATGCGCCACCGCCAGGCTGCGTCGCCGACGCCTCCACGCCGTGCTTGCCGTTAATGGTGTCCTGTGCCACAGCCATTCCCAGTCAATCGAATTATCTTCTATGGTCTAAACTTGCGGTTGTGTTCAAATGCTCACCTCGTCGGACGATGAAGACGTAGCTGACATGGAGTGGTGCATCGCGCGCGTGAATTCCGGTTGTGCCTCCGTCATGACGCTTTAGACTTTAGTACGAGTGGCCACACACTAATAACTCGACTACGGACGACGCGATGGTCCCTGTCGCTCACTGGATTCTCGCGTGGCGTCCGTCGAGCCTCTTCGCTGCGTGAAGCGGCTTGGTTGTTTTGTCCACACGCTGATTTCAGCGCCCACCACTCGCCCTTCCTTTCCTTCTCTGGATGCTTGAGGAGCTCCTCTCTCATTTGGGCCTCGCTGCTATATCTGGGCAGACTCAGACGGCCAGAGTCTGGACTCAGATCGTGAAAAAACCACAAGAGTCGGAGTGTTTGAACCAGCGACCTGATTTCTACATATTAGTGCCCCAGGGGGTGCTGACAAACAGCAAGTTGCCTTTCTAACGAGTGCACTTGAGCCAGCAGCTTGGTCTGCGCCGTCAGTGTCTGTTGCGTGAGCTGCAGGATGCGATCCAGCTTCCGCTTGGAGACGAGCACGAGCTCTTCATTGTGTAGCCCTGTGGTCGTTTGTATCGCTGTGTCGTTGGTGGAGACGGCGCTACTGACTTCAGTGGGAGAGGTGGCTGAGCCGACACCGTGGACGTTGGTACCAGTACTCGACGACTCGTGGAGAATCGATCGCTGGCGGTCCGCCTGGCGGATACGCTCCAGTTCAAGGATCAACTGGAAGATCTCTTCCTTCGCCTTGGCGTGTTTCCTGTGGCTGCGTGTGCTGCTGGATGAACGAACTTGACATGCTCAGAACGAGTAAACATGATTAATGATTGATTGACTGATTGATCACCCACCTGAGATGCCGCTGACGGCTATCGCCACCTCCGTGTAGACGCACAGCCTCTCCGCGGCGGTTTCGAATGAGCTTGAGGAACGCGGCGTAGTCCATGCGCGGCTCGTGGAGGCTTCCGCCGTTGAGATAGAACTCATCGAATGCCTCATCCAGCAGATGCTCGGTGGTTGGCCGATCCGGAATGCGGCCAATCTCTCTAGCGCACTCCAGATACTTGTGCAATAGCACGAGCTGCAGCGCCTTGCCGATCTTGCGCCGCCGGAGCGTGCGCAGCGACAGCGGCCGGAACGACGCGGTGTCGTCCTCGTCCGTATCTGTGCGCGTCACCAGCGCCACGTCGCCTTCAGCGGCCCGCCGCCTTGGGTGCAGAGTTGCGTCACTCACTGGATACGCTGCGTCATTCGCAGAATTTCTATGCGATGCGCTGCTAGCGCGGAGCTCATCGACATTCAACAGCTCCATGTTGTCCTGTTTAGACCTTCAATTCGTATACCTCAAACCGTATAGTTATGGACATGTATACTTTGGCTGGAATATTAATGTGGTCCACATGAATTTAGGGTTCAGCATTGGGAGCGGACATTTTGCATCTTGAAGAGCCGCACCCCACACAGGACAACCATCACCATGGCCGACATCATCGAGAAGATCGGCAAGTATTTCGCCGACCAGGAGGCGCAGATGCGCGACATGTACGTCCACGCAGCGGCAGCCGCGGCGGCCACCTCAGCACGCGCGAAAAGCGCGTCAATTGGCCCACAGCAGCCGCCGCGGCGCGACGAAACCGACGGGAAATCGGTGCCGCGCGGTCGACGCGCTTCGGCATCTCGCGACGAAAGACCGGCGTCTCTGCTGCGACGGAGGCTGTCACTACCAGAACGGGAGACAGAAGTGGCTGGCGCGGGGGTGAGAAGCGATAGTGGTGGCGCAGCGGAGAGGAGGGCGACGTCCCACGTGGCGAGTGTGGTCAAACCGCTCTCCGCAGTGGGAGAAGGCAACGCCCACAGGGCGACAAAAGTCGAAGACAGTCCGCCATGCGATCACCCGTTGTCAAAGCCGACGGCCACTACGCCCAAATTAACTAAGAAGAAAACGCGGAGAAAGAAAGCAGAGCGATCCAACAACGCCACCGACCACGACGCTGGAAGAGAAAAAGCTCAGCAGCACGCTGTCGACGGGCTCGCCAAGGCTCAAGAGCGTGCGCGGCGCATCCAGCAAGAGAAAATGGCAGCGGAAAGGCAGCAGCAGAGCGAGCGTGAGGCCACCGCCGCGCGCATGCAGGAGGAAATGCGCAAGATCGAGCAGATTCGACGAAAGGGCAAGCAGTTCGCGATGCGGCTGCGGCCGCAGTCGGCGCCCACGACGCCCCAGCCGACACGAACGCCCGCGCGCTTCTCAGAGACGGAGATGGAGACATCGCAGGCGTGGACTAGGGCCAGAGACGAGGAGGAAGGCGAGCCGCCCAACAATCAGGACAGGTCAACGCCACAACGGCGCTATCTTGACGAGTTGGAGCGCCAAATGCGTGCACAGGTTGCGTAGGTTGAAAGCCTTGGTGTGGACGAACATTTCTCACGGCTGAATATTTGTAGATGAGTGTCGAGCTGCACGCGAACGAGCAATTGTTTACCGCCGCGGCCCAGGACGAACAAGAATGGAGTCGTCTAGAGGCTCAGCATCGAAAAGCTGTGGAGCGAAACGCGGTCAAGCAGGAGCGCGTGCACTCTCTAAAGCAATCCAATCTTGCAGTGAAGAAGGAGATCCACGAGCATCTCGCCGAGGCCCAGGCGGTGCGGCAGGAGCGGCTCAGACTGGAGGAGAAGAGCAAGCGCGAGCGTCAGCTCAAGCAACGAGAGGCCGAGCGCGAGCTTCATGCGCGGCTGCGACGCGAAGAGACGCAGCGAATCGCGGAAGAGGAGCGCACACAGAGCGACGTTGCGGCCGAGGCGCGCGCGAAGGCGAAGCTGCGCGTCCACTCGCGCGCGGCGCTGCTCAAGCGAGTGCTTCACGGCTGCGACATCCGATCCGAGAACGCGAGCTCTAGCGTCTCTCGGAACCAAGAGGAGTCCTCCGAGTTGGTGCGACGTCATGGAGGGACAGAGAAGCCAGTCGTTTCGTTTGAGAACGCGCCGGAGTTGGCCGAATTTGAAGAGGACGGTTTGGCGACAGTGGACCGCGGGACCGTCCCAGCTAGTCCGACTCGTCTTGCTCGCCCTCAGCCTTTTCAAAGCAGCGCTTTCTGCACTCAGAATCCGACGTTTACCTGGCAAGTTCCGGTGCTCACAGATCACCAGATCTACGGCATTCTCCTAGACGAGCTGGGCAATCTAGCCGATCAAGAGTGACACAGTTGGGGACGCCTACCGATTGACATTTCAGAGCACATTTGATGGGGGGACGCCTGTCTCTTTGCTCTATGCCTGCGGCTGCTTCTTCTTCTGCAACTCGTCGTGGAAGTCGCAAATCTCGTCGCGCCACTTGGCCACGTCGCGCTTGATGTCGGCCTCGCGCACGTTCGTGAGCTTGCGCTCTGACAGCACCGCTTTGCCGTTGACCCAGACATCCGACACACTGGTTACAAAAACACATGCGCCAGTCAGCATCTCTCGACACAAACAGATCAAACGAAAAAAAACAACGTACTTTTCGCGGCCGGCGACGTACACGACGTGGCTGATGGCGTCGTACATGGGGATCATCTCGATGTCGTCGCACGCGATCGCGACCAGATCCGCGCGCTTGCCCACTTCAATCGACCCGATCTCCTTCTCCAACCCGACGGCCTTGGCGCCGTTGAGCGTGGCAAACTGGAGCGCCATCGCGGCCGGCACGCACGTGCTCTCCATCGAGTCGACCTTGGCGAGGATCCCGGCGAGCTTGGTCTCGTTGAACATGTTGAGCGAGTTGTTGCTCGAGGCGCTGTCCGTGCCGACGGCCACGTTCACGCCCTGCGCGACCAGCTTGGACACGGGACAGATGCCCGACGCGAGCTTAAGGTTGGACGACGGACAGTGCACGACTGACGCGCCGGCGGCGGCCACGTCCGCGATCTCCTCGTCCGTGAGCTGCGTCATGTGGACGGCCACGAGGCGCTCCGAGAGCAGGCCGAGACGCTTGAAGTTGGCGACGGGGCGCAGCTTGTGGTCGCTCATGTGGCAGTTCATCGAGCTCTTGTTCTGGTGGAGACTGTCCTCGCACTCGGCGACGGTCTCGTGGAGGTGTATGTGGATCGGCACGTTAAACTCCTTGGACAGCTCATCCACCTGGAGCAGGCTCTCTTCGCTCACGGTGTAGGGCGCGTGCGGCGCGACCGACAAGTGGATGGTCTCGTGGCCCTTGTACTTTTCCAGCATGGCGCGCGCCTTGGCGAAGTAGTCGTCCGGCCCGCTGCCGTACGCCGACGGGAACTCCAGCACGATCTGGCCGACCACACCGCGCATGCCGACCGTCTGCAATGCATCGATCGCGTCCTGCGGGAAGAAGTACATGTCGTTGCAGCACGTCGTGCCGCTGCGCACCATCTCGGCCGCGGCGTGGACCACGCCGTCGTGGACGAACGCCGGGCTCACAAACTTGCCCTCGGCGGGCCAAATGTCTTCCGCGAGCCAGTCGCAGAGCGGTTTGTCGTCCGAAAGGCCGCGCAGCAAGTTCATCGCGGCGTGCGAGTGGGCGTTGACGAAGCCCGGGATGAGAATGTGGTCGGCGAGGTCTTTGGAGGTCGCGGCGTCGTACTTGGCCGCCACGTCGGCGCGCGGGAGCAGATCCACGATGCGGCTGCCGTGGACTACGACCGCGTAGTCGCGCAACACGACGTTGGTCGGCACGACGGGGATCACATGGCGCGCGTACAGCACGAGGTCGACGAGGCGCTTGGTCATCTTCACTGTGGCTTCCCTGTGGCTTGTGATAAAACGAGCAAAAAAAAGTGGATGGCGAAGGAGATTGGCAAATGTGGCGGTTGCACGAAGGTACAGCACCACGATCAGTGGCAATGGGTTCAAAATGGCATTCAAGAAGGGTAGCTCTTCAAATAGTGACTTCTATGGGATGGTAGTGGTGGCCACAGCTCGAAACGCCGCGGCTTGGGTCTCGGAGAAGCCCGCGCACTGCAGCACGCGGTTCACGCGACTCTGCCTGACCTCGGCATGCGGCATCGGAGAGAACGTCGCTGTGTCGTAGCTCAGCAGGTGGCGCCACACGACGGGCGAGGCGTCCAGCACCAGCTCCTGTAATAGCTTCTGCCGGGCAAAGCTCAGATCGCCCACCAGACTCTTCTCATCTCCGAAGATGTACGCAACCGTGTGGTGGATGGCGATCCAGTACGCGAACGGGCCTCGCTTGTGCGAAAGTACACCATTTTGTCTGGTCGCAAGCGCGGTTTTCATCGCGCGGATCAATGTTTCGTCGCTGCGGTTGGCGTCGCGGGTGGCTCGCATGCCCGTGGCGTCGCGCGCTTCCGTGCCGTTAAACGGTTCCAGTCGATGGAGCAAGTTGCTTTCGGCGAGCTCCTTCCACACCCACGTGCGAATGGCCAGCGGGAAGTCGTGCAGCATGAAGAGCGTGATGAGCCGCGCAAAGTGCGTGTTGCCAAACGAACTGGACGTGAACTCGTTCACGAGGCGCTCAACAAACGTCATCACCGTCTCGGTCTCGGTCGTGAACGACGTAGGCGTTTCCCGAGTCTCGCGAGTCTCGCCTGCTTCAATGCTCTCAAACTGGCGCAAGCTTCGCAGAATGCCGTCGTATAGCGCCGTCGGGCTGCTGTTGGTGACCACGCTGAGCGCGTATTTCTGCAGCAGCTTGGAGAGCGCCAAGTCCACGTACTCGTCGAACAGCACGTCTGTCCCCGCGAAGAACACGTGCATCAAATGGAACAGCTTGTCTTCATCTCCGAGCGTAGTACGGTCCGAGCAGGAGCCTCGAACGGCTCCGATGACCGTTTCCAACTGGCCAATGTACCGACACGCCGCGCTGACGATCACCTTCATCTCGTCGGCTTCCGCGTGCGAGGGTCCAATCGCTGTGGCCGATCGAGGCAGCTTCTTGTTCGAATCGGGTGGCACTGACGTATACTCCAGCCGCGAGAACGGGCAGAACATCCAGAAGAACGGCAGCGGCAGATTGGAGCCGATGTACTCGTGCTCGTCCTGTGGATCCACGAGGTGACACGTTTGATTTTGCTTGGGGTTCGTGGCCGAGGTGAACAGCAGTCGCGAGTGCTCTTCTTGCTCTTTCGTGCTGTTCACAAGCGCCTGGTAGATCGGAACGAGCACTCGTCCCATCACAGTCGCGTCGTTCAAGTCTGGAAAAATGCCGGTCTTTTGCAGCACGACCGGGTTGAACAGCACCTGCGTGAAGAGACTGTGGATCCAGAACTGGTGGCCCGACTGGAGGTCTTGCACCACTTTGAGTGCTGCCGCATACACCGATCGGATGAACTCATCGTCGTGGTGGTCGGCACGAAGCAAGAGGTCAGTTGTCGCGACCAGCAGCTCACAGGTCTGGAGCGGGTCCATCGAGTCGGCGGCGCTGGAGACGAACGCTGAAAGCAGCGGTTTGGTCCTGACAATGAACTGGTGGCACACTTCGTCTTCAACTTCATCGTCGTCCACAAGATCATGGCCGAGCGTCTGCACACTGAACGCGACGACCGCGACAACGAGCTCGCGGCCGACTGCAGTGTTGAGGAGCTTTTCTCGCATCGGCGCAGCAACAAGCTGAGACGCGAGCAGCTTGAACGAAGAGATGAACGGCTTGCGGTCGAGATGGAACTTGCTCACAAGCCCCGCGCACGTTGTGAGAAAACGCACGGCCGTAACACCCACGAAATCAGCTGACGGCTCACCCACGCGACGCGCAAGTTCGCTTTTGGCCAGCTGAATGAAGAACCCAAACTGGTTAAAGTAGTGCTGCGCCTCGTGGACCGAGTCGAGCCGAGCAAACGCTTCCAACGCCGCGAAAATCGCGCCCAGACAGCGATCCGACCACCGCGTGACCCCCGACGAGGCGCTGGTATTGTCGCGCACCAAGTGGACGCCGTCAAAGCCGCACAGCAGTGGATACAGATACGAGAAGCAGTGGTAGTCCAGTCCGTAGCCCAGCAAGACGCGCCAGATCCGCAGACTCTCCACCTGGATCGCCTCCAGCGGCGCGTGCTCCACCTCGTCGCTGGCTCGAAGCGCCAGGAAGCCCTTGGTGGACTGGATCACGCCGCTCTCCACGAACAGAGCCGCCACGGCGCGGCTTCCTTGGCAGAGCACGCGAATCAAGCCAAGCGTCTTGACCGCAAACCTCGCCGCCAGCGAGAACTCGGCCGCAGGCTCCGCCTGAAGTGTCAGCACGCGCTCGTTCTCGATGTACTGAGTTCGCAGCGCCTTCATGAGCTTGCGGTCGGCGGCCACGGCCTGCGCGCTTCGAGGCGAGTGGCTCGCCAGCCGGATCAGAACGTCCAACACCTTGTCCAGCGAGTCCGCGTCCGGCAGCTGGACGCTCGTGACGATGTAACTCAAGCGCGAGATGAGCGCCATCTGGAGCTGGCCCTGGATCGGATCCAGCGCGCTGAGCTCCTGGTCGCCGAGCTTGCTGCCGTCTTCCTGCGACTCGCTCGTGTCCAGGTAGACCACTTGGTGGAGCAAGTCGTCGTTTGACGCGTCAATATCCACGTGGATGCGGATGGTCGGTGTGGGTACTACGGTGCCACGTGGGGACGACTCGACGCTCTGGGCGGCGTCGTTTCGGTTGTCTGCCTCGACCTCGCACAGGAACGCGTGCAGTGCCGCGATGGCCGCGCTCAGCGCGGTGTAGTTCTGGTCGTCGAGTGCCATGCGCAACGCCACGGGCAGCTCGGCCGGTAGAACAGCGGGGACGGCCGGAGCTCCGCGCTGGCGCTGCTGCTGCCGCTTGATGAGGATCTTGGAGACCGTGAGCAGCGCCATGGCGCGCTGGCTGGCAATTGTCGAGCGCGCGAGGTGGAGCAGCTCGTCCATGGTGTAGCCAGCGGCGTCCGGGTCGTCGCCGTGATGGTATAGACCCGAGTGGACTGGTGCGGACGAGTTTAGACCGACCATATCACCGTTGAAGTCGAACCGTTCGGCTGACGCGGTCGAGCCGGGCTTTTTAGACTGGTTCTGGCGGACAGGGTGGAGTTTAGACCGCGTGGCCTTGGGGTTAGACGCGGATGCGGCCGACGCATTCGCTGCGACGTCGTCGGATGGAAGCGGCTGCATCCACTCGTGCTTGGCGCGCTCCTCCACGGGCAGTCGCTTGGCTTCTTCGAAGAGCTGCTCCTCGGTCTCGATCTTGGACAAGTCGATGCCCGCGGCCGCGAGCTTCTTCGTGGCGGCCACCACATCCTCGCGTTTCGACCCGGCCGCCGATTTAGACTCTACAACACGTGTAGTCACCGGCTTCTTCGTCTGGCTACGGCCCTTGAGCTTGGCTAGCAACTCCGGGTCCATCATACTGAAGAGCTCCTGCTGTGCAGCGCGAATGTCAGCGGTAGACATGGAGGCTAGCGCCGCCTTATTGGTCTGGTCGATCTCCTCCCACTCTTTGTCGCTGACCACGTCGCTGCGGTGAGACCGAGACGGCGTTTGGTCCACAACTGTGGCCGCTGTGGCCGTAGCTGCTGGCGCGACCACAGGTGCGCGCTCCACGATCCGTCCCATGCCGGACAGTTTAGACGCATCACTTGTGGCAGTGGCTGTGGCCGCGTCCACCTGTTTCCTCTGGCGGCGTCCGAACAAGCTCTCGCTGCGACGGCGCATGGCTGGGAACCCGCCGCTCGTCGCGCGAGGCTGCACGCGGCGATTGCTCTCGTTCAACGCAACCACATCTCGCTCCTGGACGGCGCCCACGACTTGTGGCCCTTCGTCCAGTGGCTCGTCCTCCTGTTTAGACTCTTCGTCCTCGGGCTTCGTCTCGGCCACAGGGCGTGTGGCCGCTGCGCCGACGCGCGTGATCTTGGCCGCGGGCCGCTGACGCTGCCGCATGAAGTCCTCCTGCTCCTTGAGAAGCTGTTGAAGCTCGTCATCTACGTCGATGTCGCCGTTGCCGCGACGCACGGATGTGGGGCGTCTTGCTGCCATGGTGGACGCTGCTTCGAGTTTTGTGCGGATTCGAAGGCGAGCCAAGCGATTTACGACCAATGAAATCACTTGGACAGCCACTGGGCCAAAGCGTGGACGGAACGTGAAGAAGGCAAGAAAGAGTGCCTTTGAGAACGGCGCATGGTGGTCTATGTCTATGTCTAAAGATCTTTAGATGTACTCACATGCAGACATGCAGCAAAATGGACTATTATAAAAAAAAATCGAAGCGCAAAATAATATGAAACACGCGGCCACGCGCCGCCGCGACCACCGATGAAGGGGTTCGTTCTGCGATAACAGAGCTGCTCGAACGACTGTGATCTCTGCCCGTAGTCTAACCGCTCTGCATGGTTCTTCCCCTCCCTTCCCGTCTCTCTCTCTCCCTCTCTCTCTCCCTCTCCTCTGTTCTCCTGTTGTGCGTATGCCGAACTTCTTCGCCATGGACGCCACCTAGACGTTTCTCTCGTTCTCCTCGCCCACCAAGGCCTCTACACCCCGAAAAAATCCATGGCCGACGACAGCGCCTGGCGGGTCCGCACCTCCGAAGGCTTCGAGTCCTTGGGGTTGACGGTCGGGTCGATATTCAAATAGGAGTGCGGGTTCATGCCCTGCTGCTGGCTGCGCGAGCGCACGTTCTGCTGCTGCGAGTCGAGCTCCAGGCTGCGGACGATCTGGGCCTCGTGCTTGCGCTTCTCGCTCTCTTCGCGCCGCACGGCCTTCTCAATGTCGTACTTTTTCTGGTGCATGCGGTAGAGCTCCTTCTCGGAGCGGCGCAGGCGCTCCTCCACGACCGCGCGGCGGCGGTTCTCTTCTTCACACTTCTTCTCCCACATCATGCGCTGCTCTTCCAGCATTGCGCGTTCTTGCATCCATCGTCTATAGTTCACACAACACACAAAAAAATGTGCCCACCAGTTAGACTGGGACAGTTTCAAAAATCGTTCAAGTGGACAGAAACGCACCGTTCATCTTCTGCCTTCTGCGCGTCTAACGCTATGCGGTCTAAAGCCTCCTGCTCGAGTCGGCGCTCCAGGTCTTCGTTGACGTACTCTAGGTCGTTCTGGCGACGGGCCTGCGCCTCCAGGAAGCGCTTGGCGTCGGCGAGTTCATTCTGCAGCCGCTGGACGAGCTGTGAGTCCATGCGGTGCTCGCGTTCAAAGAGAGGCACACTGTCCATTTCGGCCTATGTATGGGGAGAGGAGAAGGCATGAGTCTAACCTTATGCGGATCAATTTAGACCACCTCGAAGCGATGAGGCGCCGGAACTCACGTGTGCGCCGCCCCAGTTTGTTCCCGCGGGTTGCTGTTGGTGCGCGATCATCTCCTTACTGCGGCGCGCTCATCCACACAATGGGGACACAGGCGGCGGGCCACAGGAACAAGAAGGAGAGGACGAAGCGGAGCGATGGAGATCCACACGGATGGACGCGCAGATCCAAGCTCTGACGCGCGTGTGTGTTTTGGTTTTGTGAAAGGATAGACCGACCACACCACACTCCCCAGAAAATCACGGTGACCAAAATAAAGTTCAGACGCCAGTCGAACGCCAACCGCGCTTGCTCCCCCTTGTCCAAGAACAAACAGCGATATGTATAGGATGTGTGTATATCGGTGTATAGTGCTATAACACCCACCGACCTCGCACCCGACTCTCCAAAAGTGTTTGTACAAATCAGACTTTGACCGCAGCGGGTACGCTGCCAGGATGCGCGTATAGTCGTGTCACAACCAGGTGATGCACCGTGAGTCACGCTTGCTTATTGGGTCAAGTGGCACTGCCAAAACTCGGCGATCGTCCCGCACCAGAATTCGACGGGCCGTTGGGTTCCCGCAGATCTGATGTCTCCAGCGTTTTCCCAAAGCCATTGAGTCGAGAACAAGATCCGTATGTGAGCAAGCAGACTGATAATATGGCTGCTGGTTAGACTACAATACAATCAGTCAAGCGATTCCGCAAACGACAAGAAGACGAAAAAAAACAGAACTTGACAACATGAGATGGAGAAAAAAGATGAAGAAACCCGAAAGGCAACTGCATCTCCATCTCCACCTCCGTCTCCAAGAACAGTCCGCCACATCCATCAACAACTACAACCGCATTATTGATTCTAATCAAACGTTTTTGATAGGCTAACGATTGTCTTTGACGTCTAAACATCGCCAGATTATTTCTTGCTCTAGTGACCTGCACGTGCCACTATTTATCAGATTCTCACTTCAACTTGGCGTTTCAGTTGGGGGCGGTGCCCATCTTCATCTCAAGTCCCAGTGCCTCAGATGTCGTCAGCTGGCCAACGAGTTACGTCCACGGCACGCGGCCAAACGTGCGGATCGCCGCGACCAGCGCCGTGTCCTCACTCTGCTGCTGTGTACCGCGGCCGCCGGTCCACATCTCGCGGCCGCGCTGCCACATAGTTAAACCCACGGCGGTCCCCACGACCAGCGCAAGAACCACGTTGTTCCAGAATTCACCACACGCTCGAGAAAAGAACGCGCAGGGCTCGCACTGCGTGGCTCCGGACATCGCCCCCTGGCCCCACGGGCACTCGTCGCACTGGTCTAACCCGGACTCGGCCGCAAAGTGGCGCGTGGGGCACGGCTTGCAATGGCCGATTAGACCTTCCTCGTCCGCGTGGGTGCCCACCGGACACGGAACACACGTGCGGCCGCCTAGGGCTGGATCCTTTACGAAAAATGATCCACGCGGACAGCGGATCGCGCGTGTGGCTGTAAAGGGCGACGGGTTTAGACGCACGTCCAATAGGCTCGCCGTGGGTCGAAGGCTCG
Source organism: Pythium dissimile (assembly GCA_023336445.1). Taxonomy (NCBI): domain Eukaryota; phylum Oomycota; class Peronosporomycetes; order Pythiales; family Pythiaceae; genus Pythium; species Pythium dissimile. The sequence goes on along the minus strand of JAADWZ010000165.1, from coordinate 27,185 downwards.
GGCTGGGCGTCTGGACTATCTGTCTAGAAAGTGCAGCCGGCAGCTTGGGGTCTTGCAGCAGCTCCGACAAATTCGCGTGCCGCATGCGTGTGTAGTCGACGACCCCGCTGCTCGTCTTTCCTCTGAGGCGACTAAACCACTCGGACGCCGACTGCTTCGAGTCGTCCACGAACTCGTTCGCATTCGCGTATATGGCCTTCATCCGCGCTAGCATCTCTGGGGTTTTAGACCCTTGGTGTCTCCTCACTCGTGGCGGAGGTAGCAATTCCAGAGCGAAATCCACTTTTGTGCGCCCGCTCGCTGGGGATGCGCCGTCCACAGTCACGTCCACCACGTGAACAGCCACGTCCGAGACGCCGTTTGCGACCAGCGCGAGCTTCCACGCGCTGCGCAGCTCGTTCTGCAGCGTCTCGTTCGACTGGAGCGCCTGCATAGAAACGCCGATCACTCGGAGCTCGACCAGAGGCCACGCCACCTCTTGCAGAACCTCGCCGTCAACGAGCGGCTCGCATCGTTCTCGCCCGCCAAAGAGACTGGACGTGTCAACGGGACACGTGTCGCATTGGGACGCTCCTTGTGCTGCTGCCAAGTGGCCTGGTGGGCACCGACGCGGTCGCCACGCTCCAGCTTCCTGCACGAACGAACCGGCAGGCGCGAGTGTGCACTGCGTCGCGCCGATCTCCGCACTGAAGCTTCCAGGTTCGCAGCGCTCGCACTTGGCCGTCTTGGCGATGTTTGCAAAGGATCCAAGCGGACACGGCTGGCAGCCCACAAAGCTGCCGTTGTTGAAAAAGCCCGGTCGGCACTCGGTCTCGACTGCTGCCTCTCGCGCGCTGCGTCCAAAGCCTGCATTGGCGGCGCGCAGACACTGAGAATTGCCGAACCCGTCGGCAGCCATCCCTTCTGGACAGAGCTGACACTGCGTCTGAGCTTCCAAGGCTGTGAACGTGTGTGGCGGACAGTGGACGCAGCTCTTGGTCTCTTGGTCATTGTACATCCCACGTGGACAGGGTCGACACGCAGGTAGCCCAGTCTGAGGAGCGATATAGCCTAACGGACACTCGTGACACGCAGTTGAGCCGTCGCGATCTTGGAACTGGCCGCGTGGGCACGGAAGACACGAAATCTCGCCGTCAAAGGCCGAGTAGGTGCCAGGGCGACACGCCGTGCACGCTACGCTGCCATCTCGCGACGACGCGGTCCCCGGAGGGCAGCTCTTGCAGGCCACACCGCCTTCTTCGTCCATATAGTCGCCGGGGAAGCACGCTGAGCAGCTGGCCTGGCCGGGGTCCTTCGCGATGGTTCCTTTTGCGCATGGGGAGCAACGGTCGCTGCCAGTCTCGTTGGCAAACGTGCCTGTAGCGCAGGCAGCACACTCGGTAGCACCCTCCATCCTGTTCATGTAGTCGGTGATGTTGGGAATATGACCCATCGGACACGAAACGCACAGATTCTCGGTTGTTGCGTTCGAGTACATGCCTGGAGAACACACTCGACACTCGGACGCCGCCAACGCAGCTGGCAGTTGGCTGCCTGAGGCCCTGAGGAGATGCCCCTGGCCACGTTGACGGCCGTTTTTGCAAGTACACGTGAGGTTTCCAAACTCTCCGGGCGTCGAAGTGAGCTGAGGAAGTGGACACAGAAAGTGGTTCCCAGCGAAGAGCGTCGGGGTCTGGCGTGAATACCTAGAAAACAGACAACCAAATGTGAGAGCCTGGAGAGCCACGCGTGTGTATAGAACGCATGGTCTCGAACTCACAGTGAGATCGGTAGCTGGGGCACAACTCCGGTCAATTGATTCTCTTGCACGGCACTAGAAACAACATCGTCGTGAGCCCTAGCATGATGCACCAACAAACAAACAAACTAAAAAACCGTCAAGATACGCACAAATGAAGCAGCGACGACTGGTTCAGCAGCGGCGGAATGGACCCGCTGAAGCGGTTGTGCGAGAAATCGCTGCGTAAACTGCTGTTAGCTTCGATTGCCCCACTCAGTCGAGCAAGAACTCAACAGACACGCACAGCGCCTCCGTGATGGGGTCTTCAGCCGGGTCGTCGGGGTCAATGCGGCCCCACGCGCCGAGATCTCGCGGTAGCTGGCCTTCAAAGGCGTTGTGGGACACGTCCCTGGCGAGGAAATGTGGTACACAATCAGCCAGAGCAACTGCAGCCGTGAGCTTCAAAAGCTCTACATACAGAGAGACGAGATGCTTCAGAGAGGGCAGCGGCGGCAGCACTCCATGGAATGAATTGTGGCTCAGGTTTCTAGCAAACGGAACTTTGGTAAGCGCCCTAGCAACGGTCGTTCTCGGACGCTGCTTCATGCGTACAGGTGCTCGAGATATTCACCGCCAAAGAATCCGCTCGGGAGTGTCAGGTTGAACAAGTTGCCGGACAGATCGCTGTCCACTCACCACAACACAGGTTAAAAACTGGTTCACAAGACGGACTGCTGGAGAAAAACAGACTGCTCACAGCGAGCGCAGGCGCTTGAAGATCTTGAAAAACGACAGCGACGTGGCCGTCAGTCGATTGCTGGCGAGATCGCTGTCAAACAGCAAATCAATTGAGTAAATGAAGGCCGAGTCTGCTGTAAAATAGCGCCCACGAACATGACTTCAATCGCGATGTTGTCGCCGAATGCGAGCGGCAGGTTGCCTTCGAGGTCATTGTCGCGCAGATTCAGGAAGCGCAGCATCGTCATGTTGCCCAACCACGACGGGAACGGCCCGAGCAGCTCGTTCTGCGAGAGATCTCTTTTGTTCACAGATCGTGAATTCGATGAGAGTACCGTGTATGCCCACGATCTCACATCACAAACTCACAGTTGCTCTAGCGACACCATGTAGCTAAAGTCGAGGTCCTGCAGCTGGCACTTGAGCCCTTGTCCTGGCAAATAACTGAGTTGCAATCCATCCTGGTCAGGTCTGAAACGAACTCCCTTCTCTTCATGCCAAGTGGAAATCCGGGCACGTACATGTTGGTGACCGTGGTCGGGTCCGTGAAGACGTCGCACTTGACGCCCTGCCACGGCCACAGAAACTGGAGCTGGTCGTTGGCCTTGTCCACGTCCAGCACGCGGCCCGTGCACGGATGGGTGCGTACACCAGGTGGACACAGTGGCTCGCCGTCGAGGCTCGTGCCGTTCGGTGGCACACCTGTGCACCACGTACGCAGAGCCAGCGACTTGTCGGAGCCGCACTTGTCGTACAGCTGGAAAAGCAGCCCGAGCTCATGGGCCGACAGCGGGAACGTGTCATCGAACCGCACGAGCGTCTTGTTCTGCTTCATCTCATCGGCCAAGTGGAGAATCGTGCGCATGTCACCGGCGATGGCGTTCACGTCCACGAACGCCGACATCGCGTCCATGAGCAAGTCGCCGGCGACAACCACGCGCGCTGCGGCGGCCACGAGCGTGGTCAGCAGCAGAAGCCAAGTTGTCAGACAGGTCAAGTCCACTGGAAGCTTCATGTTGGCCGGGTCTTTGCAGCCTTGTGCGCTTGATTCGAAAATGGAAAACTGACCAGGCGAGCGACAGCCGAGAGCAAAAAACAATAAACTTAAGGGCTGTCGTGAACAAGAAACCAGGTAAGAAGACAAGCCCAACGGAGCGATGGGGGCGGTCGAGCGTTCCTCTACGTAGGCAGATACATACAGTTTACATTACGCGCGTTAAAAAATTGGGGGGAAGTGATGATTGGCGGTTGCTCGCGCGCTCGCTGATTGACGCCAACGGGCTCGCCCTCGCCACGCCACGACTCGTCTCTCACTTCTTCGTTTCCTCCTCCTTCACTCGTTCAGTCTTCTCATACACACACCCAGCACACTCACGCCGTTGGTCTCGATGCTTAGGCCGCCGTCGTGGCCGAGCCGCCGCGCGCCTTGGTCTGCAGGTGCGGACTCTCCGGTTCGGTGAGGTTGCGGCTCGACGGCTTGACCTCAAAGCCCTTGGACACGGGCACCGGCCGCGCGTGGAACGTGAGCTGCTCGCGACGCAGCCGCTTGATCTCTTCCTCTTCTAGTCGTCGTTTCTCAGCCTCCGCCTGTCGCTTGTACTCTTCATCACGAGCACGGCGCTCCCGCTCGCCGGCTACATAGGTTGCGCGCTCGGCCGCTCGTCGGTCCGTCGCAAACTTGGGCGAGCTGGGCTTGGTGAGCACGCGCGCCGCGCGAGGCGGCGCCACGCTTCGTGCGCTCGCCTCGTCGTCCGACGCCGAGAGGTCGGGCATGGGCTTGGCGCGGAACTGGGTCGCCGCTCGCGTGCGCTCTTCCTCGTCGCGCCGCAGGCGCTCCAGTCGCTCCTGCGCGCGCTCGTGGATGCGGTCGCCCCGCAGCGCGAACGGCTGCACCTCGGTGAGCGGCTTCTTGGAGCCTTCAAACTTGGGCGGCGTGGTGGTCAGGCGGATCGGCTGCGCCTTGAACTCGCGCTGCCGGCGCATCTCCTCTTCCTCGGCCTCTTGGCGGCGGCGCAGCTGCTCCTGGTACGCGTGGTGGCGCTGCAGACTGCGCAGCGGCGGCGTCTCGGCCACCACGGGGCCGGTGCGGCGGAATACCTTCTTTTCAGGATGAGTTGACTCGTCCTCCAGCGACGCGGAGGACGCCGTGAGCCTGGCGCGCGCGCTGGTCGCCAGCTTGGGCGACATGGGCCGCGTGAGCGCCGCGTGGGCCTGCTGCGGCGAGGTCTTCTTGAGCGGTGGCGCCTCCAAGATGCGACGAGGCACAGGCCGCGCGTGGAACTTGCGGTTGAGCTCTTCGGCGTCCTTGTCCACTATTTCAATAGGTTTGCGGTGGGCCGCGGCCGCGGCCGCGCGGCGGTCGGTCTCAAACTGAGGGGACAGCGGCCGCGTCACGCCGTTCACCTTCATCTTGCTGTAGTCCACACGGTGCGGCTGCTCCGGGGACGCGTCCACGCCGGGGAACACATTGCGCCGCGCGGCCGCGCGAGCCGAGGTCTGCAGCTGCGGCGTGTGCGGGACCGTCACCTCGCGGTGGTTGTGGCTCTGGCTGTGGCTGCGGCCGGCCGCATGTGTGGTGGCTGGGTACTCAAAATCGCGCGACAAAAACTGTTCCGGCGCGATATACGGGTGTGGCTCGTCGCGGACCGCGCTCGCATCGCCGTCCTCGCTGCTGGTCATGCTCTGGTTGAGCGAGTTGGTGCGGCGGCTGCGGTGGCCGACCTCAAGGTACGGCGACTGCGGGATCGTGAGCTGCTTGGTGGATCGCTGGTGGACGTTGGTGGGCACTCGCTGCGCACGCACGCGCTCGTGGTACTCGCGGACCTTGAGCGCCTCGAGCTGGACGCGCGTCTTCTCCGCCTGGATCTTCTGCAGCTCGCGCGAGGTCGAGCTCATCTTAGGCTCGCTGTGCTGGCGCTGGCTCGTCCGCAGATGCGGACTGCGCGCTTTCGTCAGCTTGTGGCCGCCGCCGTCCACACTGTCCGCGTACTGAGTGGGCCGCTCACGCGCGGCCTGCTCGGCCTGGAGGCGGTTGAGATACGCCTGCGTGGGTTGTAGCAGCGACGACGACAGTCCATGGCTGTGGCTGTGGCCGAGGCTGCGTGGCGCCGGTGGGGGCGGGGGCAGTGTGGACGCCGATCGCGCGGACGACGGCGCGGTTGGTGTGTCCAGCGATTCGAGCACGAGTGTGCCATCCGAACGGCCACCGTCGCTCATGTCGTCGTCGTCGTCGTCGTGGGCCATTCCGCTGTGGCCATGCGCGTTGTCATCCGTCATTTCTGCGTCCGAGTCTTCCGAGTTGTCCGCCTGCGGCTCGCGGTAGTGGCCAAACGGCGTTTGCGGGGTACGGCCGTTGTGGCTCGGCGGTGGACGAATCGGTGTGGCCGGCGGCGCTGGCGACTGTGGACGGTGGTCTTCAATGTGGCCGTTGAAGCTGTTCTGGAGGTTCTGAGCGTTCAACCGCGCCGCTTCTTCGGCCGCGTAGAAGTACCCGTCAGCATTGTTCACATACTGCTGCTCCATCTCAGGGTGCTTGAGGTCGTAGTACGTGGGCGCGTTGAAGGCAAACTCGTCGTCGGGCTGCTGCGTGTGGCCGGCATCTTCGTCCGAGTCCTCCATGGTCGTGTCCAACTCGCTGGCCACAGGCGGCCGCGCGGCCGAGGCGGGCGACGGTGTGTGGTAGGCGTGGCTGTGGCTGTGTGCGTTGGGCGTCGTAGCGTACGCAACACTGGGGGACAACGTGGACGCCATGGCTCTGACGTTGCCGTTGGGTGTAGGTTGCGGAGTGTGATGTCTGTCTGTCTACCCGCCGGTTGGACTCTTTTTCTAGACCCGGGTCGGCGACCGCCTCTGCCTCTTCAATTCAAAATTTGAAAGTCCCTCGAAAATGGGTCAAACAGCAACAGAACCCGTCAACACCAAAGGAGTGATGGTTGAATAAGTCGGGTGGAGACCAAATTACCTCTACATATTAATATATGTTCCAGAAAATGTATTTAGAAAGGAACGTCAAGTGGCTCCTCACGTCAAGTTGAATCTCTGGCAGAACGTATAGAAGTTGTTTCGATCCTGAATCCTTCCGCAGGTAAACATAATTTACTATTATATGGGCAACTTATTTAGCCTATTTATCGAGGTTAAACTATAGTGTCAAAACAAGGTGATCCGGGATGAGCTAGCACTTATTGCAACGACAATCACCCACCACGACTTGAGCTCCTCGATTGCCCACTCGCCGTGCGCCATGCTGCTCCGCCGCTGCGTCCCCGCAGGCACCCTCCGCCATGCGCGCGCGCAGCTGCGCTCCATGGTACTTTCTGCATCCCGTTTAGACCCTCTTGGCACGTATTTGGTCTAACCACACCTCTGTATCTGGAATCCAGCACGTGGTGGTGACGCGCGTGGGCGAGCCCGCCACCGCCGCCTGCCGATGGCACTTCCACGACGCGCACGGCCGCCAGCAGTCGCCGTGGCACCACATCCCGCTCTTCTCGGACGATCTGGACGAGACGCTGCGCCACCCACAGGAGGCTGGTAGCAACATTTTCCACTTTGTCAACGAGATCCCCAAAGGCGCGCGCGCCAAGCTCGAGATCGCGGGCAAAGAAGAGTTCAACCCGATCAAGCAGGACGTCAAGAACGGCGAGCCGCGCTTCTACCACTTTGACTCCCTGGTCAACTACGGCTGCCTGCCACAGACCTGGGAGGACCCAGAGCATGTGGACGAGCACACCAAGTACGGCGGCGACAACGATCCGATCGACGTGGTCGAGATCGGCAGCCGCGTGGCCGCCGTGGGCGAGGTCTATCCGGTCAAAGTGTTGGGCGTGCTGGGCATGATCGACGACGGGGAGACGGACTGGAAGGTCGTGGCCATCAACGTCAACGACCCGCTCGCGCCCCTGCTCAATGACATTGGCGACCTGGCCAAGACGCCGCTGGCCGACGCTGTGCCGCAGATTCACCGCTGGTTCCGCGACTACAAGATTCCGGACGGTAAGAAGCCGAGCGAGTTCGCGTTCGGCGGCAAGGCCATGCCGCGGGAATTTGCCGTGGACGTCATCCTACAGACCCACGAGAGCTGGAAGGGGCTCATAGGCAACACGCTGACCACACCAACCAAGCTGTGGACGGGCACCACGCCCGTGTCGTCGCCTACTAGCGGATAGAGAGAGAGAGACGCCGCCTCGACATACTTAGCCATTCGAGGATGTTGCTATAACAACTACCAGACAAGGAGTTCGGTTAAATATATTGAAGTTGCTTGAGGGAATTGTATCACGAGCGGGCCCTACATTTCGCTAAAGAAAAGAAAAAGAAAAAAAAAGAGCGAACAAGCCGACACAACTTGATAGAAGATGCGACTCATCCCTACGATCTCTCGAAGCGCCCAGGCGCGGACAAACGATTTGTCGCGCTCGGGCTGTCCAGGGTCATGTTCGAGAACCGCTCGGCAAATTCTGGAAACGGTCGTTCCCGTCTGTCGACAAATCGAGACGAGATACGAGGGATGTGGGACCCAGTGATCGACGCGGAGGGCAAGGCGGGGTAGGCTCGCGGCGTGCCAAAAGATCGTCGGGGCGTGCCACTGAGAGCGCTAGGCGTCGTCAGCTGCGCTGTCTGCGTGCTCGAGATAAAAGTCCCTTCGTTCACCAGCTCACTCAGGCGGATATTGTCCAGGTCGCCATCGAGCTCTGTCGGCGGTAAAAACGTGCGGTTGAGCTGATTCGAATTGCGCACGGCAAACGTGCGACTCGTGGGCTGCCGCAATGCGGCACCGAAGGGCGACGCCACGAGTTCCGCGGTTGGGTCGAGTACGACGGATCTTGAGTTAGTCGGCATCTCGGCGGCGTGGCCAGAGAGGCGACCGATCTGGGCTTCGTCAGCAAACGTCTGGTTCGACTGCTCAAGTACGTGAGGAGACGAGACTTCCTCGTCCGCCTCGCCGCTGCCTGACCACTTCCAGCGCTTCTTGGACTTGAGCGTGAGAATCGTGCGGCCGATCTTGACGTGCACCGTTTTGTTCCACTCGAGCTGGAGCGGTTTGCTCAAAAACAGCATCGTTCCGTTGGAACTGGACGCGTCATACATGTAGAAATTGTTCTGCAAACACCAAGAATCCAGCCCAGCGGTCAATACAACAACAATAAACCGGTCTAAACTCCAACTCCCGCCACGGAACGAGAAAAAAAACTCACATCTTCAAACTTGACTTTCGCGTGCAACTGCGACACGGTGCGGTACCGGAGCGTCATGTTGTTCGTGGTCGAGCGTCCGATCGTGAGAAACTGCTGGCCGCGCGGGAGGCTACAGTACAGCACAGTACAGCAACCAAATGTCAGATATGCGGAGCTATACACCCAGGCAGTATACAGAGAGAGCACTGGCGAGCCACGCACTTGGCAAAACTGAGCTGGAATCTCGTGTTGGTGAGCGTGGTGGAGCGGCTGCGCGCTTCGTGCTGCGTGACGACGGCAAACGTCACGTACGGCGGCGGCAGCTTCTTGGCCATGAGCGAGACCACGCGGCCGTCGTCCAGCTTGACGCTGGTCATATACGTGGCCTTGCAGATGCTGCACACGTCTAAACCGTCCGTGTTGGTTACGGCGCACATCTTGTGGTTCGGGTTCGACCCGTCGGCGTCTAAATTGTTGTTCCACCGCTGAAGACACTCCAAGTGGACGTACTTGGTGTCGCCCTTGCAGTTGCAGGGCGCGACCAGCGGGTTCTCGTCCGGCTCTTCGTCCGTGTCGTAGCAAATGTAGCAGAACCGCTTCTCTTTCGACGCCGAGAGCGCCTCCTTGTTCCGCGCGCGCAGTGTCTTGATCTTGCGCCGTGCGGCCGCCGCGCTGCCACTACCACTGCTGGCGTTGGCGTCCTCTTCGTTTTCCTCTCCGTCCTCCTCTCCGTCCTCCTCCTCGTCATCCCCTGACCGTTTAAGACCGTCCTCTTCCGATTCGCCTTCGTCCGAGGTCTCGCCAGACCGCAGCTTCTGCTGCCTCCGCACGCCGCCCGTCCGCGCGTCCTCATCGTCCTCGTCCTCGCTGCACTCGTCATTGTTGCCGCGCGCCGACCCGTCCGTGGGGCGGAACGTCTGCTGCAGCGGCAGACTCAGATAGTTCTCCTTGATGTACTGATACTCGTCCTCCGTGAGCGACTCAGCGTCCGTCTCGCTTGGCCCGCGGTTGAGCTCGCACACGACCAGCCCGACCGAGCCGATGCGCAGCAGGTCGCCGATCTGAAGTCCGTGCGGGATGATCGGGTGCTTCTTGCTGCCCAGCACGCGGCACACGCCCGTGTGGCCCGAGAACCGCTCGATCGACGAGCCGCACACAAATTTGCCCACGTGGTGGTCGTACTTGACCGCCAACGTCGTCGCGCGCGAGTCGTTCAGCACGCAGTCCTTCATGGGCTGCTGCGGCGCCGGCGGCACGGGCGTTGGCTGCAGATACGAGTCGCTCTCCACGTTGGCGTTGGCGTCGTTGGCGTCCGCGTTGTCGGTCTGGTTGGTGGCGCGGGCCGCACTGGGGCTCGTGTCCTCGGCCGACGACGTGGACGCGGATTCGTACACACCACCGCCCGCGGCGGACGCATAGTACGGGAAGAGGCCGCGCTGTGGACCGTGGAGGATCGCGCCGTTTTCTTCGACCACAAACTCGAGCTTGGGCAGCGTACGGCGCGCGCGGCTCGCGCTCACGCGGACGCCGTTGGCGTCCGTAGTCGTCCGCACCTCACCGGGTGTGGTCGTCTCCGCCTTAACTTCCACGCGCTTGACGCTGCGGAACCCCATGGCCGACTTCGTCCGCATCATGCTGCTTCCGCGTTTCCTGTTTTCTCTTTCTTTTTTTCTCGGCGTCCTTTAGACCAAAGGCGCTGAAGTTACGCGCGGAGGAAGCGACGTGTCGGGAAATACAAGTGCGAGTGCGAGTGCGAGAAACACTGGCGATACGGGAGTTCGAGATAGAACAGTCTATCCGTCTATCCGTCGTTCTCTTTCTCTTCTCTTGCTCACAGTCGAAGACTGCACCTTGGGAGACGCCAATTCACTGACGACCTCCCTCGCTGCTGTGAACGGTCAAAAATTCTTTTCCTGAAGCGTAGTTGTGGAGTTGCGGACCGAGTTTTTGGTGCAAGTTGTCGTCTGTCGCTTTGGTCGCAACGCGTTTTCTTTCCGTCGTTTTCTTTTTTTTTCCCTGTCGCTTCCCACTTTCTTTTTTTTTTCTTTTCAAATCTTACACCTCCGCAATGCAACGATCACGAAACTTTCTCCTCTTCAGTTAGTTAACCATCCCCCGAATGCAAAGGTGCCGTTGCAGGCAGCAGTAGGCCACACTAGGGGTAGGGTTCACTGTCAGATTGAATTGCAGGGGTTGGGGATGATTGTTGATGTGCTCCACATCAACTGAACAGCCCTGAAACGACGCGAAGAGCGCAATTGGGAGTGATGGTCAACGGCAACCTCGACCTACCAGGAATAGAAGCCGCCAGTACACCTCCAAGCTCCCCCCACCTCCGCGCAGTTTAGACTACCAGCGCCCATGCATCGCCAGCCCAAAGGCGTCGATCCAGACCTCTTCGCGCCCACTGGCGGCGTCCACACGCGAGGTGGAGGCTACGGGGCCGCGTACTCGGCGAAGGCGGCGGGTTTGCGCGACCCGGCATACACGGCGGAGTATGGAGACCCCGACCCGGCGATTGGAACCGTTCTGCAGGCTTCAATCGAGCTAGAACATGTCAGTGGGTTCACCGGCAAGGGGCGGTCGACGCTGCACGCTCATCCGATCGACGCGGACAGCTACATTACCTGGTGAGTGGGGAGGCAAGCGGGGGAGGGGAAGGGCTTGCAGCCTGCTGACACGGAGGGAAATATCCTATAGCATGGGCGCGGCAGTGGTGATCGGATCGATCCATGAGAGCCACAACCAAGATCTCTTGCGCGGCCACGACGAAGAGATCAACATCATGGCGGTCTCCAGCACAGGCGCAATGGTCGCGTCCGCGCAGATTGCGTCGCGACGCCACCAGGTCAGTCAGTAGAGCAGACGTCTTCACGACGGAGATCACGCAGCCGCCAACTCACTCGTATGATCACAGGACCAAGGTGCAGCCATTGTAGTGTGGGATTTGGCGAACCGACAGGAGCTGTACCGCTTGAACGGCTTTCAGAAGTCAGTAATTCAAGTGGCTTTTTCTCCGGACGACCACTTCCTCGTCGCCTCTGCAGAGGACTGCCGCGTCATTCTCTGGGACATCCGCGTACGTGGTTGCTACTCAAATCAGGTAGTCTTTGTTTTGTTCTCTGACGGAGTGGTGCGCCGTTTGGGTCTAGACCTCGGAAGTCGTGCTCTCGAAATCGTTCCCGACGCCAGTGACGATCTTGAACTGGGGCGCTACAGAGGAAAAGTGCCGGCGTCCAAAGTACGCGCTCACGTTTGCGTACGCGAGCCAGCTGCTCATGGGCGAGTTGGCCTACGACATCGCCTGCATGCAGTACCGACTGGACGTGGCGCCCTTTGCGATGCCCAACGTGGGGCTCGCGCGCAGCTACTTGTGCGCGACCATGAGCCAGTCCAAGACCGACCTGCTCGCGGGCACGATCGCCGGCGAGATCGTGGTCTTCAACACCGAGGCGCAGACCTACCGCAACGCGATCCCGGTCTCCCACAACGGCGTCCACAGCGTCACAGCGTGCCGCGCCACGGGGTATCTGTACGTGGGCGCCGGCGACGGCGTGCTCAAGAAGCTCATGGGCCGCGACTCGGACTGGAACCTCGTCGGCCAAGTGCAGCTCGTGGGCGGTGTGACCAGCATCTCCGTCTCGGCAGACGGCTCGCAGGTGTTCGCCGGTACCTCGGCGGGCAAAATGTACCACCTGGTCGCCTCCACGCTCGCGCCGACCGAGCTCGCGAGCAGCCACCTCGGCTCCGTGACGGCGTGCGGGTTCGGCGACACCTCGAGCGAAGAGTTTGCGACCATTTCGATGGACGGCAGCGTCCGCGTGTGGAGCCTGTCGACGTACAAGCTCAAGTGCATGGCCACGGAGACCGTCGGCGGACTGAGTCTCAGCTTTTCCAAAAAGCAGCCGCAGGCGCTGCTCGTGACAGGCTGGGCGGACGGCTGGGTGCGCGCATACGACGCCGCGACAGCGGCCAAGAAGTGGCACATCGCCAACGCGCACCGAGGAGAAGTGACAACCGTGGCCACAAGCGCTCACTACATCGTGAGCGGCTCCACGGATGGCGCCGTGAACGTGTGGTCCACGCAGACGCGCGAGCTGGTGCTGCAGTTCCACGAGCACAAGCGCGGCGTGACGCAGGTGCTCGTGGACATTGGCAAGCCGCACTGGATCCACTCGTGCGGGCTGGACAAGGCGCTGTTCATCTACGACCTCAAGAGCGAGCGGCGCGTCATGGCCCAGCAGACGAGAGACGCCGCGTTCCTCGGTATCACGCAGCGCCTGGACAGCGAGACCGAGATCGTCACGGCCGGCGCGGACGGCCGCCTGCTCGAATGGGACTGCGACATCATCGAGCCGGTGCAGTGTCTTGTCGACCCCAGTCGGCTGCGCGTCACCGCCGTCTCGGTGTCTCCGTCCGGGCGGTTCCTGGCGACGTGCGGCGATGACTGCACCGTCAAGATCTTTGATCTGCGCTCGAGGGCGCTGGTCACCGCCGGGCTCGGCCACTCAGCCACCGTGAACAGCCTGTGCTGGAGCCCGGACGAGCGCCAGCTCGTGTCGGTGGGCGTCGACTCGTGCGTGAGCGTCTGGAACTTTTACACCCAGTGAGTAGTAGGCTAGGTTTAGATATGGACTACAAAGCACGACAACTAGTATTTAACCTAACGTTAAGTGGAGCTGGTCTGGAAGAACGTGCTGGCGAGCGCAGCATCGCCGGCGCTCGCTTGCTCGCTGCGCTCGGTCATGACCTGGTCGCCGTTGCGGTCGAACTGGACGGCGTCCAGCGCCAGGCGCATCTTGGGCTTTGGTTTCGTGAACGTGTAGCCGATAAACTTGCTGTTGAACGTGAGCGGCTTGCCGTCCGGACCGTACCCTTGCGGCGCCGCCGGCAGGCCGTTGTGGCCGCCGTTCGTGCCGGTGTACCCGTGGTCGTGCGGCGGTGGCGGGAGGTCACACGACTCGGGGAACTCGTCAAAATTGGACGTGATCCTGGTCACGAGCGACTGGTAGTGCGTCGGGTCCTGCTCGGGGTCCAGCGTCTGCAGCTGGCGCAGCGTGTCTTCAAACTCGGCGCCGCCGCCCGGCGGAATGTACGGGAACTGCATCTCGCGGAGCCGGTCCCAGTCGAGCCCTTGGAACCACGGGTGCTGCTTGATCTCGTCCACCGAGTTGGTGCCGAGCCGGCTCTCGGCGTTGCACACAAGCCGGCGGATAAAGTCCATGCACTCGGCGCTGAGCGAGGCCTTGACCTCGGGCGGGAAGCCGAACGCCTGGCGCCAGTGGATGATCTTGCGGCACGTCTGCATGGGCTCGTCGGCGTAGAACGGCGTGTACCCGACCAGGCACTCGTACAAGATCACGCCGAGCGACCACCAGTCGCACTCTTTGCCGTACCCTTTCTGCGCCAGCACCTCGGGCGCGATGTAGTCCGGCGTGCCGACCGTCGAGAACGCGACCTGGCGGTTCCGCGCGTACGGTTTCGTGCGCGTCGCGTCTACCCCGAGCGCATCGCTGGCGGCGGCGGCATCCCCGTCGGACGAGTGCTGCGTGAGCGGCAGCAGATCGCCTCGTGCGTTCTCCACCTTCTTGCAGAGCCCCATGTCGGTTAGCTTGAGGTGGCCGCGCGCGTCCATGAGCACATTGTCGGGCTTCATGTCACGATGGATGTAGCCCAGCTTGTGCACGGCCTCGACCGCCATGACGATCTCGGCCGCGTACAGCCGCGTGGTCTCTTCGCTGAGTGTGTCTTCTTTCATGAGCAGCCCCATGAGGTCGCCTCCGGGCAGGTACTCCATCACCATGTACAGTCGGTGGTCGTCCTGGAACGAGTAGTGCAGCGTCACCAACCACTCGTTCTCGTTCTCGGCCAGCGCCAGGATGTCGCGCTCGGCGCGCACGTGGCCCACTTGGTTCTTGAGCACCATGGCGCTCTTGAGCATGCTCTTGAACGCAAACACCTCGCCCGAGTCCTTTTTACGCACCAGTCGCACCTCGCCGAACGCGCCGCGGCCGATCACCGCCAAGGGAGCAAAGTCGTGCACCGTGAGCCGCTTGCGCTGATGGCGGATCGACTCGACCTCCTGGTGCTGGAACTCCTGGCGGAACTGCGCGCGCTTGGGCTCGCTCAGCTGCAGCGCGTCCATCTGCTGCTCCAAGTGGGAGCGCCGCTCGCGCGCCTCCTCGCGCTCTTTCTTCATTAGCGCGTACTTCTGCTCCAGGTACGCCTTGGTGGCCTTGGCCTTCTCGCGCGTCGAGCTCGAGATCATGGCGCTCCTCGTTTTTTTCTGTGTGACTTGAGCTCCTGGCGGATGTGAAGAGTATAACCCCCACAGGGGTTACGCTTTAAATAGAAGGGAAGGGACGATGGAAGTGGAGGTCCGAACACGGGTTTTTGGGTGATGGCTGAGGGGATGGGAGCGGACGGTGTGGCTGTCTCTTTTGAGTTGATTTTTTCCCCTGTGGGTTGGCGGAGCGGAGCTGTCAGCGGAGCGGACCGCTCGAGCGGAGCGGAGCGGAGGAGGGTGGAGCTGCAGTGTGCCATCACAATTCCCCGCCCGGCACTTGAAAGAACGATCGACCGCGTCGTGGCCACCTACCGCCGCCCACGCCCACGCGGACGACCGCGCGCGCCTCGTTTAAATCGAAGGAAGAGGAAACGCGCGCAGCGGAGCGGAGAGGACGGGAACGCTCACACGTGAGGAGCAACGGAGCGCAGCCTGTTGGGTACTGAATCTGGAGGAGACGCTTTTGGGCATCCATTTTCCGTTCCCCTTCTGGGCCTCAGTTCGACCTGGCAGCGGAGATGATCAAGTCTAAACCGCCGCGGCCTTCTAAGTCCGGCAAAGGGGGAGATGGCGGGCTAGACGGCGGTGCAGGTGGAGGCACCGCCAGCGACAAGCCAAAGAATAGCGCCGGCTCGGCGCAAAAGAAGAGGTACGTTTTGGCATGGGGAAATGGGTGGTCTAAAGTAGCTTGTCGCGGGTCTAACGCGCTCTCTGTTCTGTATAGACGCCCCTCTCAAAAGAAGAAAGAGACGGCGGATGGCGGAGGGGACGGCGGCGGAGCGCGCAACCAAAAGCGGAGCATTGGCGGAGTCTTGCTCGCGTCCTCCGCCGTGCTCCACCAGGAGGAGCACCGCCGCTACTACCAGCGCGCGCCGCGGCTCCTCCCCGACATTGACGGCGTGCGCGCGCTGTCCTCCTCGGAGATCTCCAGCGACGTCAAGCAGCTCCAGTCAGCGCTCGCGGGCTTTGAGTCGAAACTGCAAGCTCTATTGCCCTCGGGCGCGACCAACCCGATCGCGGCCGGCGGCGGCGTGTACATCCACGGCAACAAGGAGAATGCGGGTCTAAACCTGGACGACGCGTACAATTTCATGTTCCAGAAGCGCCGCGCGCGCCCCACGGGCGTGATCACGCCCGAGGAGGTGGTTGAGTCGCTGCCCGCGTGCCGCCGCGCCGTGCGCATCACGCAGCGCGAGCTCGCGGCCATGAAGCGCGAGCGCGACGACCTCGAGCGCGACTTTATGCGCCAGCGCAACAAGCTGCTGTGGCAGATGGGCGAGATGAAGCGGATACAGAAGCAGCAAGACAAGGTGCTGCGCGCGCTGAGTGGCGACGTGGTCCACACGGCCAAGTCGCTCGCCTCGAGCCGCCGCCGCACGAACGCGCTGCAGGACATCATGACCGAGCTGGACGCGCGGGGCAGCGCCGTGGTTCGGCTCACACGGGAGAAGCACCAGCTAGAGGCGCTGCTCAAGAAGCACGGGTTGGGGGTACCGAAGCCCGAGGAGATCTACATGGGCGACCGCGTGACGAGTCCGTTTGGGAACGGGACCGTGCAAGCGATGGACGACGCCAAGCGCGTGGTCGTGGTTGCACTGGAGAATGGAGGCGGAACGGCCTATGTACAGGAAGAATCGGTCGAGGTGCTGCCGGCGGAGATCTCGTACGGCGACGTGGAGAAGCAGCTCAAAGCCAAGCTGTTTGAAAAGATCGGCGCGCTCGTGCAGCCCAACGGGCGGTTTAGTCTGTTGGCCAGTGGAGGTGGAGGCGGACGCCGACGAAGCCGCAGCGACCTGGGTGACGCCTCGGATGGAGACTTTACTGGTGACGTGCTGGCCAACGGCGATGTGGACGAGGACGACGACGAGGAGGACGAAGAAGAGGTGACCGAGAACGGCGCGGCCATTGGTGAGGAGGAGCATGCAGGTCGTCGCTCCGCTACTGATGGCGATCTGGACGCCGCCTTGGACGAGGAAGCGCGCAAGCGGCCGAGCAAGAAGAGAAAGCTCATGGTGCCGCCCGCCTCGGCCAGCACCAAGAAAAGGCTCAAGCACGGCAAGGTATTTGACTTCACCGCGTGCAAGATCCCGATCACGCCGTACGACACGGGCCTGCTGCTCAGTCCGCTGAGTGTTCTCCCAGAGCGTGTCGCGGCCGTTGGCCCAGAAGCGCTCCAGTGGCTGAGCTCGTACCTGCCGGCAAAAATGGTCGACTGGGAGCAGGATCGCTACCACTCGCTGCAGATGCAAGGCGAGATCGAACGGCTCCGGTTCCAGCTGCAAAACACGAAGGGTATGTAGCATTGGCTTTTTGGACACACTGGTCAGGTGGGTCTAAACTTGTGTGCGCTGTAGATGAGAAAGAGGATGCACACGCACTGGCGGTGGAGCAAGTGGATTCGATGAACGACCTCGTCCGCCAGGTACGATTTGTGTAGACAGTCCCCTGCGTAGCTGGGCCTAGTCCTCACAGAATTCAATGTGCTATTCTAGATCGAAAAGCTTCGCGAGCAGTTGTCCGCCAAAGATGCCAGAGAGAAAGAAGCGAATCCGGCGTGCTCAAACTGTGGGAACTCCTCCGCGGCCTCAAAGAAAACCGGTGCCGGGTCCAGTTCAGCGGCCTCGAAGCAGACGAAAGCCAACGGCAAGACCGGTGGAGGCAAACCGGTCAATCGGCGGCATCGGTCCGAGAGCATGGAGGCTGACGGTGACGACACGGAAGCCTGTAGTACTGCGGACAAAGAGCCGAGCAGCAACGACAAGACGAATTCTCGGGAAGACAGTGACGCGCCAGAAGACAGCGATTCGCGGAAAGATGACGCGCACCACGATGACGAGGAGTTTGGGGACGACGATGGCGAGTCCAGTGATGCGTCTAAGCCGGCGGCGCGGTCGTTGCGCCCGCGCCGAGGCTCTGGCAACTCGACGACGTCGCAGTCGTCGGTATCAACAGGCCACGCCGCCAGCAAGGCGTCCAAGTAGTGTAGGGTAGGTACAAGTACGAGTATGGCGGACAAACGGGTGTGCAAAACTGGACAGGGCAGATGAACAAACACGGTATTGCGCTTCGCGATCACGTACAGAAATAGTGGAAAGTTGTCGAAACTCTTGACCAGCGGAACAGGACAACTAGCTGCAACTGCAGGGAGCATACCTTCGGTGCTCGGCCGGCTGAAGCTGTCGCATTGAGATGAGATCTACGCACTCTGGATATGTGGTCGAGGCTCGACCGTTGTCGTCTTGCCAGAGAAGCTCTCCATAGAGCGAATAGGTGGCGCTCTACGGGGTTTACACGCGATCTGACGAGCTGCTCAAATTTAATGAACACAATTCTCTCGATGGGTACAGCACATGACAGACAGTACATGCAATGCACACCCAATCGAAGCGAGCCACGCCGCTCGGAGTCATCGTGTCGATCAATCCGTGCTTGCCCGAGCAACTTAGCATCGTGAACGAAAGCAAGCGAACAGCGCGAGATGTTGGTATCCAATATTTTGCTAAAAACGAATTGCTGTAGTCGTTTCTTGTTTGCTCTCTGTTCTTCAATATTGAAAGAATGGTGGCCCTACGCCCACATCCTGCCTGCATCGTGGTGTCGGTACAACCCCCACGAGCTGATAGACGCGAGGCGTTGTTGCAGCGTAGCGTAGTTGGTGGGGTCATACTAGTAGTAGGTATCAAATGCATTTACTTCCCGCTTCGGCGTGACTGGTAGTTTCTTTCTACATCACAATGCAGCACGAGTTGGTCTTCTTGGCCTGCTTGTAAAACACTTTCGATTGCGTGCTGAGGTCGCGCGACTTGGCCACCAGATCGTCCAGCTTCTCGCCGCGCTCCAGCACGTTGTCGATGGTCTTGGACAGCACGGCCGTGGTCTCGTCCAGCTCCTTCTGGATGGCCGAGATCTTGTCGGCCTTGGACGGGTCCTGGTACTCGGTGATCGCCGTGGTGAGCGGCGCCCAGTCCTGCGGCGCCGCGCCCGCCGCGACCGACTTCCAGTTGCCGTGCGTCTCCTTGTCGTAGTCGTCAATGAGCTTGTTCATGAGCGCAAAGGCCACGCGTGGTGGGTACTCCTGGTCGGCGACCACGATGCCGGCAATGCCGTCGCGGCGCACGTACACGTGGCAGTAGTACTCTGAACAGACCAGACCACCCGTCCGTTAGACGACGCCTACTCCAGTAGTAGCGATCGCAAGACGCGGTCTCGGATGTTGCGACCATACCTTCGTGCTGCACCGACTGGCGCTGGCCCGCGGGCGTGCGCTTGATGAAGGTTTTGCTGAAAAAGTTGATCATTTCTCGGACGCTACAGACGAGAAACACCGCATACGAGAGCGTGAGTGACGCACCATCGCATGGGATAGAGGAGGAGTGGCGAGAGCACGCACCCCGAGCGCTGGAAGTAGCCGAACGACGACACTTCGTACGCCGTGGAGAGCGTGGTCGGGTCGCCGCCGTTCTCATCTTGGCGCAGGAGTTCTACGGATAGCCACCAGGTTAGTCCTGGCGAGGGTTTAACGCGGCGACGGGTGGCGTTAGACTACGCACGGATGGAGACGAGCTTCATGGTCTATAAAGGCGACTAAACGCGGTCTGTGAGGGGCGAAGATGAACTGCCGCGGGCTTGTTGGCGTGCTCTCTGTTCCCAGCGAGGCTGTCTGGTCTAAATATTTAGGTCCAAAACCGAGCAGCCACCTGGCTTCTTTTTCACTCCTTTTCAGAGAGAAAGAGAGAGAGAAGCGAATCGTAAACCGACCGATATAGCCTGAAACCAGAGCATTTCCTAGTCTAGGACACTAATGTGCTGTGCACCACATAATTACTCGATTGGCGCCCGGCAATGTATTGCTAGGAATATACATTATTAAAAGACCAAAGTTGGTTGAATCGTCTGTGACAATCAACTCGACTGCATATCGTTGGGAAGCGCATATCTTAACATAGAGGTAATGGCTACATTCCCTCCCGAGCTACATTGTCCTTGAGATAGGGTGGAAACGTATCCAGCTGACTTATCTGTCGATGCGTCGTCGCCCTCGCATCCATTCCACCGAGTTTCCTCTTGACGCCAATTCGACTAGCACCGCTTGCAGCATTAACAAGTGTGCAGCGTGCGCGTTGGTGACTTTTATAGACCCTCACAATCTAGCATGTCGAATCAAAGGATTCTGTGGCCAGCCTCAGTAGCCAGCCCACTGACTGACCAGCAGCGTCAATGCGATACCATCCACGGGAACGATCGTCGCTCGATAGTTGGCACCGCCGCACTTTACAGTTTGGACGGCAAGGGGCGCTTGCATGGAGGCGCTGATGATGGTGAGTCATCATCAATCAACCACTGGAGAAGCAGCTTTCATTCGTTGCTAGCCACGATCTCTGCTATCCGTTGAGGATCGTGTTCGTCACCTTCAAGCTCGACGATGTCTCGGATCACACGCTCGATCTCCCTCAGACCCTGCAAAGGACTCAAGAGATTGGACTACAGCGCACCGAGCATCAACAATGCATCGTCTATTCTATAATAGTACGCATCGTCGACTCTGGAGGTTCGCGCTCGCACATCCACATCCACATCATTGTGACATGCTGCGCGAGTTTGCTGTCAACATGCCGGCAGCTTAGGCTAGCGCTCACTGGGAGCAGGCTTTGCCACGGTGCGTGTGGAGCCACTGAACGACATAGAATCGGCCACGTCGAACAGTTGCATCCTTCACTGGCGTCGAGCATCGTCCAACGCTGTTGGCGAG
This sequence comes from Pythium dissimile, assembly GCA_023336445.1. NCBI lineage: Eukaryota > Oomycota > Peronosporomycetes > Pythiales > Pythiaceae > Pythium > Pythium dissimile. The sequence continues at coordinate 6,516 of JAADWZ010000165.1, read as the reverse complement.
GAGCCACTTACTGGGTGCCATCTAACTACCCTTTTGCAGCGGCAATAAAAATACAAAATTCGGCCACCGCAGCTGTCCATCAACCACGAGATGCTCTGACATATAGTGATTAGAGAGGGTATTGTGGAGAAGAGTACCCCTGTGTTGCACTGGCTAAACAGACCGCTTCGTCATCACGGTGCTCACACGTCACAGACAGTTGCTTCTTCATCTTTTTCTCCCACAAGAGGGAAGCCGATTCCACCAAGCGTTCTTCGTTGGCATCCATTCCCCAATCTCCCCCCCCCCTCGCCAAGCTACCCCCTCTTCACCCAGCTCACCATGGCCACCGCCACCGCCACGCCCACCGCCGAAGCTCTGCCCAAGCTCTACATCTACGACTGCTGCCCGTTCTGCGTGCGCGTGCGCCTGATCCTCGGGCTCAAGGGCGTGGACCACGAGCTCGTGTTCGTCGCGTACCACGACGAAGCCACGCCCATCAAGCTCGTGGGCGCCAAGCAGACGCCCATTCTGCAGTTGCCGTCGGGCGAGGCCTTCGCCGAGAGCGGCGACATCATCAAGTACGTCGACGAGCACTTTGGCGGCGACGCGATCCTGCAGCCGGCGTCGGGCCGCGCCGACCTCACGGCCTGGCAGAAGAAGTCCTACATGGACTTTCTCTCGGTCCAGGTGCCGCTCGTGGGCAAGGCGCCGTTCGCCGAGTACGCGCAGAAGAAGTCCCGCGACTACATGCTCGCCAAGAAGGAGAAGCAGTTTGGCTCGCTGGAGACCATGGCCGCGCGCGGCCCGGAGCTGCGCGCGCTGACGAACGCTCATCTCGCCGAGCTCGCGCAGATTCTGTTCTCAGACCGTTTGGTCAACGAGAGCGGGCTGAGCTACGACGATCTGGTGGTGTTTGCGACGCTGCGTGGGCTCACGCTGGTCAAGGGCCTCGAGTGGCCGGCCAAGCTGCGCTCGTACATTGAGCACTACTCGGCGGTCGGCGACGTGCCGCTCTTGGACGGCATGGCCCAGGAATAGGCAATCATTTCTCGGCACGACGTGTGCGTTGGAGTGTATCCTTCTAAAATGCTCAATACAGTGTTACGGGTTTTGCGTTGTGACTCCAAGCTCGCGAATCGTGCCCAAGCAGCGGGCTTGGGGAAATGAGAGTTGGGCGATCTGGTGATGATGATGATGAACGTGAATACTATTCAATATCGACGAGCGACGTTCTTACAGCCGTGTCTATCCCAGTTTTCCCACGTTCTAGAATACGTAGTAGTCGGCGGCTTGCCATCCGTGGAAGTCCGAGGCGAGATGTTCTTCGATGCTCGCGTGGTGGCTGCGCGTCTCCGAGTGCGGACCTTCGGTGCTGGCCTGCGTGTCCGTCGCGATGTTGGCGGCCACACCCGCCATCTTGTTAAACCCACGCAGGTGGGGTTGCCAGACCCTGACGCCGACTTCGTCGGCCAGCCGACTGGCCCGGTGGTACAGGATCCGGAGCGCTGCGTTCCGCGGTGTCCAGAACTGGGCCAGGATGAGCACGCTGCCGCCCACCACGTCCACCCTCCTGTGGTTGGTCTTTGCAATCTGGAGGCCGGCAATCACTCCGAGATACTCGGCCTGTTGTTGGTTGATTTTGGGCTTGCGTACGACATACACGCGCTCCAGACCTCCTTGGCCTGGATGGCATCGTCGTCCGTCTCGACAACCACCGCCCCTGCGCGCCTGGGGTTCCTCCGGGAGCCGCCGTCGAAGAAAAGGATGTGGTGACACAAGAAAAATTTCGGTAGGTTGGAAGATGGCTACATGTCGGAATGAAGGTAACGTTCGCCTTGACCTCCTTCGTGGCGTGAGCTTCGTTCAAAAGTGGATGTGGATGGCGAAATCCAAACTTTGTATCATGCAGCATGGTGTCTATACGATTCGTGCTGGTTTGTGCGGTCTGTGCCATTCGCCATTTCGCCTATTGGGGGGCCACATCCCAAGACCAAAAACATCAACACTCTCCGCAATGTCACGGCCTCCGCTCGCGCACGTCTCTGCCTCCGTCGATCTCGTCGACCCACGGCTAGTAGAGCTACCACACGTCGCTGACCTGATCTCCACGTATCTGGATGTCACTCCGCTTCTGAGCCTCGTGGACGCCGCGTGCTCCGGATCTCTCCCTCTTTTCGATCACGTCGCCACGTTTTCAAGCTCCAGGGACGATGGGATTCCAAGGAGCTACTGGATTGGACGTGCGCTGGAAGCGGAGATCCGTAAGAACGACCTCCGGATGGTCGACAACGTCCACCACGTCCATCCAGATCCACTGAACGTAGCTCGCTGGAACTTGCGTTCCAGTTTGGATCGTTAATGCTGGTCCAGTGGATGGTTACAAACCGCCACGATCGCTCGTGCGGCGCCTCTGGAATCCAGACCATGTGCCACAGCTGTGTTCTCGCAGCGATGAATCGATCGGTCCACTGGACGCTCGTCGCGTGGTCGAGTGGCTCCTAGGCGTCGGCTTCCCGTTGGAACCCGGAGAAGGTGGCGCTTTGCTCGTGCTGCCGATCATGACCCTCCTGAAAACCAGCCTGGACCTTGTCCAGTGGATGGAGCAAAGCCACCTTCTTACCGACGAGATCTCCGGACGACTTCTCTCTGGATGCATCTCATCCGGACCCGTCCAGAGCCTTGCGGTCTTCTCATCGATCGAGACACGCAACTGACCGCTGAATCACTACTCGCCACGATTGTGCGAGGCAGCTGTCAGCCCGAGCTGGAGCCGCTGATCGACGCCGTCGTGGTGTGTGCGATCCAATTCGAGACCAGTTTGTGTGGGCGGCGACGCGGTCTGGCGGATGCAAGCTGCTGCAGTTCAGCGTCGACTTTCTGAGAGACACCCCGTTACGCGGAACCACAGTCGCGAGCCAGATGGCATTCTGTGGACGGGACTTCTGTCACACCGATATGCTCGCGTGGCTGTGCGAAAAGCGGGCACTCCTACCAGGCGAGATTCAGATGCGAAAGCCTGCCTGCGAAGGTGACCTGCAAGCGACGTACCAGCAAATTCTGTCAATGCCAGAAGAGTTGTGGTGCCACGACGCTCCGAACGTGGCGGCGTACAACGGGTTCTTGTCGATCATCAAGTGGTGCCACGCAAGTGCCCGGACCGATTCGACGCACACTTGATAGACGCTGCGGTCACCGCTGGGCATCTCCACATTGTCCAGTGGTTGCACGAGCATCGCTCCGAAGGATACACGGAAGCAGCAATGAACGATGCTGCGGCGAACGGCCACGATGAGATAATCAAGTGGCTGCATGCAAACCGACCTGAAAGTCGAGCCAACACTGCGATGGTGAACGCGGCGCTTGGCGGGCACTTCGAAGACCTCGCCTGGCTGCATGTGCATAGCCTCGACGCCTGCGTCCACTGCCTGCTACGTGCAATTGTCTACCAGCGCCATCAGTTCTTCCTGATGAGGTTCCAAGAGGCCGTTCTGGACGCGCTCAAGTGGCTTGGCTCGCACGAGTCTCGCAGTGGGAGCTGCGCGGGGAACTGCGTTCCACCATACGAGCACCAGCAGCATCTAGACGCGCCGACCCTCGCTTTCCATGCACTGGAGAAAGGCGATCTCGCGCTGGCGCAGTTTCTTTTTGACCACCGTCGCGATTCGCTGCAGCTGGGGGTTCGTATTGCGCTGCTGGTGGTTCGCGGGGGTCATCTGGCTGCCGTCCAGTGGCTTGTTCACAAGTTTTTAGAGACCACGAATGACGTGCTCGACGCAGGTCGCCGGATGGATCATCCTCATTTCACAGCTTGGATCGAGAGTTTCGTCCAAGCCCCTTCATGTCTAATCCTACCAACGTTCGAGAATATCACCTTCAGTGAACTTAAATATTCTCTCAAGTCTCAGTATGTCTTTGCTGGGGTTTGTTGTTCGGTTTCCAGGTTGAGGCATTGCGTTCAGGGCAATGAGGGCGGAGGGATGAATGGACAGTGTAGCCATCTAGAGTTTGGCGATCTTTCGTTTTGGAATCAGTCAGATTGAAGTCAGTTTGTCTGATCCGACCTTGAACACTGGAGGAAGAAACCGGTATTTTTGGACAAGTTTGAAGATCGTTCTCTGTATAAAACGCTTGTTGTTTTCCGTCGGATCTATCATCTGCTTACTATCCGCGTGGTGGCTTTAGCGGTTTAAAACGGTATAAATCCAGCCACTGAACAACTGCAAGAAAACGGAGGGAAACCACAAAATTTCTCTCCCCAGCCTCTTCTCAAGCCCAGTCCCCCACTCCCCTCCACTTGGCCCAAGCGCTTCCCCCCCTTCCCTCAAGATGGCTAAGCGCTCATGAAGGTCCGCGCGGCGTCCGCTCCCCCCCGTCCATTTGTTCCCCCCCTGACTCCTTCGTCCTCACTAATCTATTTTGTTGTCGATCAGATTCTTCTCTCTTGGCCGGTCATGGCCGCCAACACACACACCTCACCAACAACCTGAGCAGTGCCGCCGTTCGCCTGCCTCTTCGTCACAAGGACGCCTCCTCTCCTCTTCCCCCGTCCTCCCCCCGTCCTCCCTCCTCTATGTGCCAGACTCACGCCCGTCGCCCCCAACCACTCTGCGGAGTCCAAGGATGTGGTAGGGGGCTGATAGAGGCGCCGAGAGAGAGAGAGAGGTGGTTCGTGGTGGGTTTCCATCTGCGGGACCCCAACGACTGGAATCTCCACCACGATATCCATTTCCCTCGACCTCAGAGGTAGTAGTTGCAGAGAGCAAGCGAGCGGAGGAGAGGACGACAACCAGCCAAAAAGCCATCCGTTGTGGATCCCCAACGCGCCACTCGAGAACTTTTCCGTCGCTGTTCGGATCCAGTAGCCGCTGTAAATCACCATCAAAACTGACATAACTTTTGAACTATTCTCCATAACTTCTTTTTGGTGCTGTGTGTTTTGGGAAAACCCAGTGTGCAAATCCACCATTCTCCTTGTGCAGCACACCAGTCTCTTGCGTCACGGTGGATAAAATGTGTGAACGCAAATGCAGAGTCGCACATTTCCAAAGCATCAAACCGACAGCATTTTCAAAAAATGCTTTAGAAAGCAGTACGGTAACCGCTTCAGATTGCGTGGTGTCCAGGGGAGAGCCACGCCTACTTGGACTCCAGCAGCGCAGCTCTAACTTTGAGCGGGGATGGCGGATTTCCATGGCAATTAACACAGCAGCTCCATCAAACTCAGAGTTCATGTGCATCTCACCTTGTTTTGTAGTCCGTCGAGGCCGACATACCCATTCCTGATTTAACTGCAGGGCGGAAGGCTGTTTGGCTCCATGAAAGGCTTCCATTTAGCGGCGGCGGATCCTTCCCAATCGCCATGGCGCCGACGCCGACGCCAGTGCGCAACGACGGTCGCGTGGGGCGAACGCATGGCGATGCACTCGACGACGACGACGGCGACGGCGGCCACCCGAGCTCCAGCTCCCCCCGCCTAAGCGACGCGCACGCGTCAGCGTTCCCGCGGCTCCCGTTCTGTGACCCGGAGCAGCTCGCGGCGGCCAAGAAGAGAGCGGACGCGGCTGCGCGTCAGTACCGTGCACAACAGGACCGTTCGCGCACGGTACTGGCAGAGCGGATCCGCCGCAGCGCTGAAATCGCGGCGATGTCCGCAGAAGACATGAATGCGACCAGCAGCGCTGGCGAATCTCTCTCCAACGGTTCAGAGAAGGACCAAAACGCTGGCGATGGGACCAACGAGTCGCCGACCAACACAAAGGCAGCGCGCGCGCGCACGTCATCGGTCGCGGCGGCTGATACATCAACGCCAGCGCCGGCAGCAGCGCAATCCTCCTCCTCCTCCTCCCCCCCGACTGCGTCCGCCAACGCTGATGGCTTCTTCGCCGCGCGGGCACTCCACACGGTGCGACTCGTCGTGGAGCGCTACGCGCGGATCCACGCGGAGGGTGGCGGTGTCGGTGCCTCACCCGACGAGATTGACTCCCAGTGCACAGTGTTTGACGAGGTGAACGCGATGCTGGACCAGGGCCGCCGCGCGCCGGTCACGTGGGACCTCGTCGTCTGGGACCACATTGACCGCATGCGGCTCTGGTACCGCTACCGTGCGCCGCGCGAGGGCGGCGACCCGTTCAAGCACGGCGTAGCGACAGACGGCGCTACGGACTGGGTCGCGTTCGGGCTGCGGCCGCGCAACTGGCTCGCGATGCGCGCCCACGAGTATTATCCCTGGCTGCGGTACGTTACCGTCGCCCACCTCGAGGCGGCGCGCGCGTCCGAGCCGCTCCACTTCGACGGCGTTCGCGCCTACGACTCGACAGGGCTGCGATGCGCCGTCGAGCACTGGTGCGGGATCGACGACAATGACCATTTGCTGGAGATCCACGGGTCCAGCGACGAGACCGCGGCCCAGGCGTTTTTCGTTTCCTTGTTCTGGAAGTACCGCATGGCGTCCCGGAAGAACAAGCCACTGCCCGCCGGCCGAGAACTCACGCAGGCGTGGGCGTCCTTCCACGCGCGGATGCGTGACGCGCCCGG